>JAGVSP010001903.1:0-57998 GCA_022494985.1 Micrasema minimum
GAATTTGAGAATATTTTTCCCGCGCTTTTTGTAATTATTATCGGCGCGGTTGACACGATCAGCTAAATGGTTGACACGATCAGCTAGATGATGGAACAATGGTGTAACAATTCGGATTTTTGGTTCATTACTTAATGTTATTTGTTGTTCACATAATACACTTTTTCTATTGTTATTTTTGAGCACGAAAACGAACTGACACTAAGCTGAATGTCTTTCTTGTTTATTGAGGATTCTGAAGTAGTTAGGTATTGGAACGTAATTAATACACTTTTAAAAGAATTGCAAAATTAATCATGTTTCACTGTTCTACTTTTTGTTTATATAAATTTTAAATATTTCTAAGCAAAATGTAAATTAAAAGCGGAGCTCGGTAAAAACGCAGCCGGCTGGCTGGCCGGCCGCCGCCAATTCAATTATACCATTATCTAGGTCGAACAAATAACACTGTCTGCTCTTACTAATATTTTGTGAGACCGTGATCTCTGTAAGTTCACTAAAATTTATTGCATTCGTATGGAATTCTCTTAAAGTTCTCATGATACTATAGACTAGACCTTTAGGATAATAATTATAGGGTTTTGGCAACTAAGAAATAATAAATTGGAAAATCGTAATTTATGTATGTGGAGTCACCAAGATATCTTACCTTTATGTAATGCACTAGTGTTACCACTACCTAAGCAGTACCCTATGCATCATTAGGTGTGGATGAGGGAATGAATGAATCAACTAATTCATTCTTAATGGGAATATCTCAATAGTAAAAAGTACGTAGCTATTTTCAAGCACTCTTATTCTGATATTATTTCAAATAATCCAAAGTAATTAACAACGATTTATGTACATCTTTTATAATTTTTTTTACGATTAGCTTTGTTATGCGGACTTTATACGAGATAGAAAATTGAACAGTTACTTGTTCAGAAAACTGTACAGTCTGTCAAAAGACGCGCTTAATATGCGTATTTTTTAAGCGCGATTATCGTTTGTTTGCTCACAGGAAATTGTACATATAGCTAATAGTTTAATATGTTATTTGTTTTTTACGTTTTTAAAAACATAGAATATACCAATATCTACTTAAACGTTTATATTTTTAAAAAACATTAACTGTCGTGTCAGCCAAACGTCGCGTCGGCAATACAGTTTTCCATACAGCTTTCATTTTATACGGGACAGTTTTCAGACTGCACAGGAAACTGTACAGTTTACTGTCCCGTATAAAGCTAGCTTAAAGCACTTTGTAAGGAGAATTCTCATTATATGTATCGCATTTCATAGTAAATATTAATTATGCACAAACATAAAATTGTCGCGTGCATATTTCTTAGTACATAGGTAGGTTCGTTATTCGTGCGTTGATCTTACCTGTTAAAGGACTATAATGCTTAGTTTTCCTAGTAAGCGATTACTATAGCACTAACTGTGTCACGCAACCGGTTGTGATTTTTAACTAACTGCTTGAAATGGAAATTCTTATTACACAAACCGGAACATTGGAATTCAGATTCACTTAAAGCTCGGTTAGACTTTCATTTCTAAACTGCCATAAGTAAGTGTATCGGTCAAGGACTGCTGTAATTACCTATTTAATCGCAAAAAATATTATTTACTATAAAACAAACAACTACCACTAATACTTTTCCTTATCCGCACTCAATGGTGCATAGGGCACTGCATTGGTACACCAAGTCCAGTCTTTCTTGATATTTTTTTGCATGAAGGTAGGATAATCAGTCTTACGCTTCAGTACCAGTCCAAGGTGTTACACATAAAATATTAATATGAAAATCATACTATGGAAATAAATAATTTATGTTTACCCCTAAAACGTCGATTTTATAATTTTGTACATTTTATTTGACCCAAAGTTTTTGAGAAAATTTAATACGAAGTTTTTTTTTTGTTGATAAATTTTAGCAAATCGTTATCGAATATAATTTGTTTAGTCAAATTAATACTTTCCATGAATTAAACAACATAAAAAAAACGCACTTTAATAAGAATTATGCAACTTTACTTAATCTGAGGTATTAATAAAAGCTTTTATGAGAAAAACAAAAAAAAAATAAGCTCAGATTAAAATGTCATATTACACATTCAACTTCAAATATGATGTAGATTCACCAGATTTCGGGTTGTATTACGAGTTTAAAAATCACATGTAAATAAATATTTCCTCACGTGACCTCATGCACGACCAAAACTACCTGTGAAAACCTCTAATTGGTCTACTCTGTTTTCTTTTAATGTTTATTATAATGATTTTGACTGTGGGTTTTCCTAAAAATAAATAAAAGCGCTACCACTATGCTACGAGGCGGAAACAACCATGGTAAAAATTGTAATATCGTTTGTAATTTTGTATTATTATAAGGGATATCAAGAGCGCTGTACATCTGTACAAGTACACATACAATAATAATGAGAAAACAATTTTCAGTATCTCGGTCTGTTACAATTTTTTATTGAACTTCAAGCGATTAATTATACAAATTCCATTGTTTATTATTTAGAGTTTCACTCTTCTCTTCTCTTTTTTAAAATTTTGTTTTGTAAACCTATAACAACTGATTTATTCAAACGTGTTCACTTTACATATAAAGAGAAAAAGAATTTGAAACATGGTTAATTTCTCCGCCGTTTTGGTGTAAAAAGATATCTGCTTAAATTTCAAACATTCACAACATTGAATAAGTTTTCAATAAATAACAATGAATGCGTAAGTGCGTATTAAAACATGTTTACATACTATTACGAAAGCTTACCTGCATAAATTTCAAGATAAGCTTTACAAAAATTGTTTGTAAATGAAAGTGATAGTTTTACATAACTTTGCGCTTTGTGTCGTCAAATCAATTATTACGAGATGGTGTCTAATTCTAATGAAAGGAATTTAAATGGCTCTTGAAGTGTTTATCTACTTATTAGCTTGTTCTTGTGTTATTTCTTGTATTATTTTTCTATCAGTTGTCGTGTGCATTGCACTCATCATTTAGACAACCTATATCTTTAGTACTTTGTGCATACGTCTGCGTTGTTAAGTAGCTTCTAGACTTATAATTACTTAACTTCAGTATTTTATTTTGAAATCAAACATTTAACATCTTACCATTATTGTTTCTATGTTCGTATGACTGTAAGACTGATAATTTTGCCTTATTATGTTATAAACGATCAAGGAACGCAATATTAGATATAAAGGAAACGTACGAGTACTAAAGGCCTCTGCTGACTTTTAGGTTTGTATTGGAATAAGTCCAGCGTCTTAGCCATTACGCCACGGAGGCCGCTATGATGTTCATGAATGTATTTATCCCGCAACCGGTTGTGATTTTTAAACTAACTGCTTGAAATGGAAAATCTTATTACACAAACCGGAACATTGGAATTCAGATTCACTTAAAGCTCGGTTTAGACTTTCATTTCTAAACTGCCATAAGTAAGTGTATCGGTCAAGGACTGCTGTAATTACCTATTTTAATCGCAAAAAAAATATTATTTACTATAAAACAAACAACTACCACTAATACTTTTCCTTATCCGCACTCAATGGTGCATAGGGCACTGCATTGGTACACCAAGTCCAGTCTTTCTTGATATTTTTTTTGCATGAAGGTAGGATAATCAGTCTTACGCTTCAGTACCAGTCCAAGGTGTTACACATAAAAATTATATAATATGAAAATCATACTATGGGAAATAAATAATTTATGTTTTACCCCTAAAACGTCGATTTTATAATTTTGTACATTTTATTTGACCCAAAGTTTTTTGAGAAATTTTAATACGAAGTTTTTTTTTTGTTGATAAATTTTAGCAAATCGTTATCGAATATAATTTGTTTAGTCAAATTAATACTTTCCATGAATTAAACAACATAAAAAAACGCACTTTAATAAGAATTATGCAACTTTACTTAATCTGAGGTATTAATAAAAGCTTTTATGAGAAAAAACAAAAAAAAAATATAAGCTCAGATTAAAATGTCATATACACATTCAACTTCAAAATATGATGTAGATTCACCAGATTTCGGGTTGTATTACGAGTTTAAAAATCACATGTAAATAAAATATTTCCTCACGTGACCTCATGCACGACCAAAACTACCTGTGAAAACCTCTAATTGGTTCTACTCTGTTTTCTTTTAATGTTTTATTATAATGATTTTGACTGTTGGTTTTCCTAAAAATAAATAAAAGCGCTACCACTATGCTACGAGGCGGAAACAACCATGGTAAAAATTGTAATATCGTTTGTAATTTTGTATTATAAGGGATATCAAGAGCGCTGTACATCTGTACAAGTACACATACAATAATGAGAAAACAATTTTCAGTATCTCGGTCTGTTACAATTTTTTATTGAACTTCAAGCGATTAATTATACAAATTCCATTGTTTATTATTTAGAGTTTCACTCTTCTCTTCTCATCTTCTCTTTTTTTAAAATTTTTGTTTTGTAAAACCTATAACAACTGATTTATTCAAACGTGTTCACTTAACATATAAAGAGAAAAAGAATTTGAAACATGGTTAATTTCTCCGCCGTTTTGGTGTAAAAAGATATCTGCTTAAATTTCAAACATTCACAACATTGAATAAGTTTTTCAATAAATAACAATGAAATGCGTAAGTGCGTATTAAAACATGTTTACATACTATTACGAAAGCTTACCTGCATAAATTTCAAGATAAGCTTTACAAAAATTGTTTGTAAATGAAAGTGATAGTTTTACATAACTTTTGCGCTTTGTGTCGTCAAATCAATTATTACGAGATGGTGTCTAATTCTAATGAAAGGAATTTAAATGGCTCTTGAAGTGTTTATCTACTTATTAGCTTGTTCTTGTGTTATTTCTTGTATTATTTTTCTATCAGTTGTCGTGTGCATTGCACTCATCATTTAGACAACCTATATCTTTAGTACTTTGTGCATACGTCTGCGTTGTTAAGTAGCTTCTAGACTTATAATTACTTAACTTCAGTATTTTATTTTGAAATCAAACATTTAACATCTTACCATTATTGTTTCTATGTTCGTATGACTGTAAGACTGATAATTTTGCCTTATTATGTTATAAACGATCAAGGAACGCAATATTAGATATAAAGGAAACGTACGAGTACTAAAGGCCTCTGCTGACTTTTAGGTTTGTATTGGATTAACTCCTATCTATACCTTTCAAACACTCTGATTTATTTATTTATTTATAAAACCACCTTAACAGGCCAGGAGGCCCAAATTACAGAGGGGAACAACGTCACAAACAAGAAAAATCCCTTTTTAATTTTAGTGTTCTTATCGGGAAACGATCCCGGAACCTCCGATCATAAGTCCAGCGTCTTAGCCATTACGCCACGGAGGCCGCTATGATGTTCATGAATGTATTTATCGGGTAAACGTTTCTTAAGCAATATTCCCAATTGTTTTTCGAAAACAACAAAGAATTGAAAAACAAAAAATGCATTCTGTAACCTAAATACTTTTCAACTCATGTCAATAATTTATCTTTATTTTATATTTAGGAAGGTATATGAGAAAGTGATTAATAAATACTTAGCGTTAAAAGACAGCTTTCTGTTATTGTGTATTTTTATTTTTTATTTCACATGTATTTATGCACCTACTGACGAGTTGCAGTAAGCAACTCAGTAGAACATGATTTTATTTTGTACTATGTACGAGTAAACATTGAAATAAAATTTAAAAAAATTATTAATCTAATTTCAGATCTGCGTTCAGTCTAACAAATAAAACATATATGTTTATATTTCCTTAGGCCATGTATAGTAAATACATTAATTCCGCGTTCGAGTTCATACTCTTAACAATATCAATGAACTTTCTCTAGGCTCTGCCAACATCATATTGCATAACCTGTGGTGCAACGGTGCACACTTTGTGCCAAAGTCCCCTGCAATGTGCAATCTGCTCTATAAATGAAGCTCGTGTTGCACAATGAGTATTACGTCAAGGTCATGATTAAATCTTTTGTTATGTCGAAGTTCTGTTAAGAATTCCGTAGGCACAACACTAGAACTATGCCGTTTTATTCTGAGAAGTGACGAAATGACTGAGAATCGATCCCACCTCCACCCGCGACTGTTATAGAGTCCTTGGGACTCTCTGTCAGTCACATTATTTTATGCAGGACTTTAAATGCACAGGCAAATTGCAGGGCCAAAGTTTCCAAGTGAAGTTAAGCCAAGAGGGCGACAGCATCGATCAAGTCAAAAGAAAATCATCGAATTCATCAATATCGAAATTATCTTTTTTTTTCTTTATTAATATGAACATAAATATATAAAACAAGAATACAAATTAATACAGTCAACAAAATGTGCCGTAAAAGTTTAAAACATTACAAAAGAACATAAGAAAAAGGTGTATAAAAGGACACAGTAGAAAAATATCGAGTACAAGTCACCCAAGGAAAGGATTCCGACAACGGAGACAGAAGGGGAATTCCTGACCCAAAGCACCCCCGTGGGGAAAGGACGGCACAAAACACCGACTTCGCCTCTAACCCACCAAGGAGCAAGGCACAGAGACGGAAGCCCGAAGATGACGAAGTGACTGAATAAAATGGTGACGGTACAACCTATGGCTAGTTGTCTCAACAAGCTTCGCCAACAGATAATTGACTTCCCTACAAACACTAGGCGTTTGATAAATAATTACCTAGATATTGTATATTTTTCCTATTTTTACGCATCGCAGTACTTATTACTTACAGCAGTTTTCTAACTTATGTAAAGCAATACAGGTATTAAATGTTGATTTGACACTATCAACTGACTGATCACTGTTTATTGATTAGATATTCAAATGCGAAATGTATTAAACTTTACAAGTTACAAGTTATATTGTGACATAATAAAATCAATTCGATAATAAAACGTGTAAACTAAGTATGTCAACAGATAACCCGTTTAACACATATTTTAACACTGTTCTGGTAAATTTAATACCAGAAAAAGTTGCAGTATAAAAATAATTAATGTGCATTTCTAAATATTATTCATTTGCAAAAAAAAAATTGAGCGTACCTACCTTTTTTATGCGATTTAATGTGTATGCGCTATGTTCGATAATTATAACTGATTACTAACGAAGATATTTCAGATTGTAATATGGAGTTAGTTTTTTCATGCAGAAAAATTATATTGGTTTTATAGATTATGTCTAGTAACTCGGTAGATGCATAATTGCAGCCCAAATACCTTGGGATTAATGCATGCACGTATTTACAAAATAAAATATTAATATAATATGATGCATCTATAAGTAAAGTATTTCTTTAAAATTCGAGATCTTAATTGAATTTCATAATTCACGTATATGACTGGTGAATAACAGCAACACGGATTTGTATTGCGTCAATTTTCCTTTAATTGAACATTTCATCAAAATGGCCTTATTTATAATTCCTTTCATATAAGTGACGTAAAATTGGATATGCTACAGTGGGTACAGTACGATTTCATAAAACTAACGCAAATTCAGTATAAATTTACTTTGCAATGACCTTAATAAAACACTTTGAAGAACTTATTACGTTATTTTTTTACAGAAAAATATTATAAAATAAAATATTAATAACGTATAAGTTGTACCCCTTTTAGAGCGATGAATAAAATACAAGAACTTTTAGAGCGATGAAGTAAAAACAACACGCAACCCATGAGTATAACACCAGAATTAAAAAAATAATTTTAAAGACAATCAATAGATCTAAGACATGTACTTAGAACAGCATAATGTACAAAGGATTCAAAAGGTATAATGAACTACCGGATACCGTCAAACAAATAAACGGATTAAATGAATTCAGAAGCAAGCTAAGTAAAATACTAATGCTATAATAAATATGTTAAGTAATATATTAGCTGTAAGAATTTTGTATTTTTATAGCTAAATAAAAAAAATGTACAAACAAACAAACAAACAAAAATCTTTTGTCCGCCTCATGAAATCGTCATCGTCAGCATGAAATATTTATTAACATGTGATTTTCATATCAATATTTCATGTGTTCCTTGGACTGGTTCTGAAGCGTAAGACTGATAATTTTACCTTCATGTAATAAATGATCAAGATACACTGCCGTTGGTGTACCAATGCAGTGCCCTATGCACCATTGGGTGGGGATAAGGGAAAGTAGTAGTAACAGAGTAGTAAAACCTTGTTAACTAAAAACTTTGTTTCTGCCGTATTTACTCGCTGATTTAAAAAATAAAATTAACTTTATAAAGATTTGTAAAAACCAATTAATTGTTGGTAGGTGCATCTCTAAATTTTATAAATGGCTTATTACAATGTTTAATATGTTTAGGGTCAACACCACATCCCCTACATAGTTTGCTACTTCATAAATGTAAAGACCCCTATTGATTTGGCCCGTGTCTTGGGCGAACTGTGTCTTTCTATAACAGTAATATTTCACCCCCTCCACTAATTGACCGAGTCAGTAGGTGGCATATCATCATGACAACACATTCGTAGTGTATTTTTCATCGTCAATCATAAACCATTATTGCCAAACTGTTAATTCATAAAAAAAATACCTAAGAAGGGCCACAGAGGTCAACCTAATATGGGCCACGATCAAAGAAAGTTGAGAAAAATTTATGTGAGGTGCAGCATAATTCTTCGATTACAAGTATTCACGATTAGATAAGACAGTCACGTTTTATTATGAATTTTCAAGTCAACTTGTTAAATTGACCTTTTGTCGGGTTGAGCCTAGCATTAATCAACCACAAAATTATCAGTATCTGCAAATTAATAATTGTGTACATACATTTTACTATTTCTCTTAATTTTTTTTATTCCCGTACATCGGCAAGGCCAAAGAATTTTTTCCCTAAATGGCGCAGAAGTTACCATGACAATTTTTGGTCACACGCAGTTGGTATAACTTCTGTTTTAATAAAAAAAAATTCTTAGGCATGTACCGTGTTACTTTATTATGTAAAAGCTCTACGGGCGCGGGAGTTAAAAGTGAAAAATCTTCTACAACTACTTTCCCTTATACGCATCCAATGGTGCATAGAGCTCTGCATCGGTTAAAGCGAATAAAAAAATTAATTTTAAAAAAAAATCAAGTGCCAATTCTTTATTAACATCTCAAAAAAATCTTTTCAGCAGCTAATTTTTCCAATAAGCCTTCATAATAAGAAGCCGGGTTTCATGCAGTTTTGGTCATTTTTACGATTGTAACTTAACGATGAACTCAAATTTTTTTACTAAGACACTTTAAGGATATATCGGATAGTAAGATGCAGTGATTAAAAATACACATGTACAATGTTATCTATTTCCAAAAAAGAAAAAGACGAAATACACTAGCAACCCAAACATTTCAATGTACATTTTTTTTCAATATTGCATCACGATTCACTATATTGTGTCGTTGTATGCCTGTTCCTAAATTCCACTCAATAAAAAACCTTTCCTAAAACAGTGATGATTGTAGTATTATGTGATTCGTTCGGACATCTTCTGGTTGTTAGATTATTAGTTATTGCGCCATGTGATTATCAGGTATAATTTTATTCTGATTAAGTTACAAGATGATCGTTGATCGGAACCATATGTTTTTTGTTGCGTAACTATGGATTTATTTCGATAATCTGAACTTATTAGGTATCAAGTGCCAATTTATAAAGGTTTTTTAAATCATTATTTTGGTTTTTTATTTCTTAACGGTTGTAAAACACTCAGTCTAAAAGGTTTTGATGATTTAAAAATTATTATTACAGTCTTATTAAATGCTTTAAAAAACTGTTAGCTTTGTGTAACAAAGTACATTAGACTTCATTGAAGATAGTGTTTACAGAACACAAATAATATGTGCAAAGATCATGCGATTGCATGTCCTTGCAGATTACTATTTCTTTAAAAAAATTGCAGTAGTTTTTCTTTCTAAAATTTGGTGATGAATTTTTTTGTAATCCCAATTGTTTTTATCAATTTATTTTATTAATGTGGTACAATACAAGATATAACTTAATATACATGTTTCCAAGTGACATAAAGTGACCATAATACTGGTAGGTAATACTGTGACGACACTTCGTAATATTATATCATATTATACAGGTTCGTATTATAATATAATCAACGTATGGGTACTTTTGATGGATAATCTCTTCTTGTTTATAACGACTTGTGAATTTTACTTTCTCGTAAAGGTTAAACCTATTGAAAGTATTACAGTGTGACCTACTAGTTTCAGACACTAGAGAATGATGTGCAATGTACATCTTGCAGTTAAGTTATTGTTAGGTACCTGTTATGTTCGTATATAGTGTTATAAATGTATTGTTCACGCACACATTATCTTTGTCATACAAACAATACACGATCCCTTTTATATAACTATAATATTACTTAACAAACTAATTACAAGACCCAGAATTTGTTTTTTTTTTACTATTGAAATATTTATTTATTATTTATTTAATCCTCTCAACGCTGCAACGTACGAAAAGCTCAACAACAGAGAGTAATAGCATCACATCAAATACTTAGGATTAAGAATAATGAATTTTGATCATTGTGTTCTGGAACTGTATCACGATAGTGTAGCGTCTTAGCCATTTCGCTACGGAGAAGGAGCGCGGAGGCCGCCAAATATCCAACGTGTACAGTGTACACCGTTTGAAAAAGTTAACTTTTTATGATTAAAAACAATACAAAATTTACGTCTTAATTAGTAAAAACAATAGTAAAGTGTATAGAAGAAAGCAAGATAATATAAACTTGCATAATGTATATAAAACCTTTCACCTGAACACCCAGAAGGGTTAACGTTTTTTTTAAGTTACATATTTGAAAATGCGAATTGTAGCTAAAATCTTCATCATTTCTAATCATTGCTTCATTTCCAATAAAATAAATGTAAAAAAGTTTAATTTATATTCCATAATTTATTAATCTTTTCTTATCCTCGTGGCTATGATCCGATATGATTATATTAATTTATTATTACTTAACTGGCCGCGCCGATTGCTTGGCTTGGCTTAGAGTTCTTTAGTTTGTGGAAATGCATATTATTGTATTATGCTGCATATGATATCACGATGATGTACTGATTATTTAAAAATTAAAAATAATGCTATGCACACTACACATATGAGAGAGTCAAGTGAATATGACACTTGCGTTTGTATTTTTATCACTTCCCCATGTGCCACGGTAAACCGATTAACATGGCGGAACAAGTTTGAAGAAAGTAAACATTTCTAACACTCGTTTCTGGGCAACATCGAATGCTTTATTTAGATACGCAAAACAAAGTGCGTAAAATCGACAGGTAACATAATCAACAAAACTACACAGTGGAAGCTCTATAGGAGGTCTCGTTTGTACTAAGACTTGTTGGTAAAATGCAAATGTTGGCGTTGGCGTACTGTATCGACTCTTTTAATAAATTCAGATAACAGATAAGCTTTGAACAATAAGGTTACAATTTTACATTTCAACAGAGACGAGAAGTTTGGAAGGGAATATGGATATCTAGGCGTTTGTCTAGACCTGTAATGTATTACAACATTCCCCATTTCACCTAGTATTAGATATCTATAATCTGCCCATTATCCAATTTTATTAATTTTTTTTTTTTTAATTAAAAGAAATATTTGAGCTCTTATGATAATACTCAAATATTTCAATTTCGGGCTGCTTTCAAATAGCGGAAATAACTGTGCCAGAAAGCAGGAAACAAGTTTGTGCAGTGGAGTGGGATTCGAACCTAGAGATTCTAATCCGGAATCCTCGAATCTACCACTAAGACCACAACCCGGTTCTTGTATACATACACTGTATTATATGTGTTTATATTCAGCACATGTCTACAAGTATTTGGATACACTCAAAATGTGTTTAATAAGGTTACATTTTAAACGAAACGTTAGTTTTGTAGCCGCCTATCCTTCGAAAGCGCATATCTATCAAACAAAAATCATTTTAAATTTTGAAGAAACAAAAAACAGTGATAAATTTTGAAGAAAACCACTTACCAATACGGAGTTTACATAAATATTATAAAATACCCGTATACATTTTTGTGTGAAGCTTATTACCTTAGAACCACTGCGAGATAAAAATACCTGTAGGTCAAATAATATTAAATATAATTAATAATATAGAATCATATATATAACACCGTTTCCCACGATGAGACCGCGAAACACTCCAGAGGGTGATTATTCATGATATTCTGAGAAAAAAATCTTAGTAAAGTTATTTCAAAAAAACTCAATTCTAATTTCTTAAAAAAATGATTAAAATATGAATAAAAATTCACGCGTGTAATACCGTCCATTTTTGAACCATGTAACACCACGTGACCTGCACCAATTTCAGATATGAAATTCGAATTTGAATGTCCGCACAAGGCAAGGCAATTCGGTGACCAGAGCGTGACCCCCACTCCTCCCCGCCCACCCGCCACCGCGCCACCGCTAGCATTTCAAACAGAAGCCAGTATTACATAGTCGCTTTTTATTAATACTTTTTTTAATTAAATTATTAAAAATGCCCGGATCAAAAACTTTTAGGAGGATTTTATTTCTCAGAATACCATGAACAATCACCCTCCTGAGTTTTGCGGTCTCATCGTGGGACACGGTGTATATCATAAAATATTCTTTATTATTAAAACTTATTTTTTCTGTTTTTCGAGTTGGGACCAAACCTGGAAGCAATGTTGAAATTCTGAAGCATCTTATTTATTACGAGGAAAACAATACATTTAAATATTTACCAACAAATTTTACAGACAGTAAATTAAAGAGGGGTCATTATTATCTAACGAAATCAAAGGTCAAATACCAACTATCGCCTATAGGAAAGAGTAAAGAGGATTGGTCCGTATTACGTTGCAATAGTCGGATACTCACGTGTACTCGTAATAACGGACGAAGGCACCACGTGGTATTTCGTGGACGATCTCCGATAGTAAGCCAAACCCACAACGCAGCCTCGGGCTATCAGATATCGTAAACACCATATGAATGGTCATATAGCTTTTCATTCAGATTCATTGAGATACAGGGATACTTTAAACTGCTGGTAGTTTATTAAATTTATTTAGAGATGAAATTTAAAAAATATTTTTTTATTACAGTCACGTGGTGTATTTTGTAAATGCGGGTTTTAAGAAACCTTAAATGGCTTGTATGATAGGTGCATTAATGTCGAAATTAGAGCAGAATGCCAGGCTGAGATAGGCATTATCGACAAAATTAAGAAAGGTCTCTTACGATGGTTCAGTCATGTAGAGCGAATGGATGATGAAAGCGGATATGATGCGACTGTGCATGGATGTAGAAGTCGAGGAAGGTCAAGAAAGACGTGCCATGATCAGGTAAACAAATACATGAAAGTGTTAATGTGTATATTTTATTGAATAATATATTTTTACTTTAAACTTTTTCATTGCCAATCATGCGCAGTTAGAACGATAGCAGCTTATTAAATGGCTCTATAATTAAGTTTAGACTCCTTATTATAGGAACTATGAAAATACTTTGAATAAAATCACCGTTAAGCATGCGGTCAGTTGGTAAAGTATCCCTTCCCAATGTCGACATATTACGACAGTAATTATTAATTATGTTCCAGTAGACAGATCTATCAGGCGAATATATTGTAAGACTTTGTATGATAGGTGCATTATTGTCAAAATTAGAGCAGAATGCAAGGCTGAGATAAGCATTATCGACAAAATCAAGAAAGGTCTTTTGCGATGGTTCAGTCATGTAGAGCGAATGAATGATGAAAGAACGGCTAAAATAATCTATGATGCGAGTGTGACTGCGTGTAGAAGCCGAGGAAGTCCGAGAAAGACGTGCCATGATCAGAAAACAAAAACAAATACTTGAAAGTGTTCATGTAAAAAGTTGGAATAATCGTTCATGCATGAGAAGATATATGAATGTGAAGGAAGCAAGGAAAGTGTGACAGAACAGAGTGGTATGGCGTTCTATCCTCTCTGTCTACTCCTTTGAGAAAATGGCGTAATGGTAAGTTAGTAAGCTGTTAGACAGATGACAATAATGGGGTTCTTTCCGATTTTTTATTTTTTACTTCAAAAAGTTGATTGAAAAATTACAATATCAAGGAATTTTTTTAAAAAAAATTGCGATATCATATGAATTTTCTAGCGCAGTTTGAAATAGCGCTTTTTCAAATCGCTCGCAAAATCCTCCATTTGGCGCGCATGCGGTGTGACGTCACAGCAATATAGGGCGCTTACTACGGAATGAATTTCACGCCTTTCACGGTGGACGGGTATGACGTCATTAGCCAATAACGGGCGTTAAAAATCATTCGTATTTTCGTGTTTTTAAAACATAAATTTATTAATAAAAACTAAATTTTTGAGTATTGTGTTTTATATCGTTGGAATTGTAAAAATATACTTTAAATATTTATAACGTTTTTAAGACTATTCATGCTATCTGGAAGAACCCCATTGATCTATCTTTATTTATCGACAGTAAAAATTTTTTATTTATATACGATATCTCAACAGAAATGTAGATATAAGCTTTTCTCAGCTTGATAACGCATGTAAGAATGTATCGAATGTTTGCAAGATGGCCAATTGACGTATTAAAATATTTCCTATTCAAAGTTTTCATTCTATGACAATAATTTTTCATTTTCGGAACGGTACAGTACACCATTAATGAAAAACCCGTGTTGAATAATGGAAGTAAGTTGCGTTTTAATGACTCATGAATCTTGGAAATGATTCATTTCTGCATTTATTTTACTTTACGCATGAGTTTACTTTTTTTATTAAAATAATTGGAATAGGGTGAAATATTAAATGGTTTGTAACTTGTAACGTTTAGTCAGACTTTCTTACTGACCACATAGAACGAGGAAAACCATGACTGCAACAGAACATGAAATCATTAACCACTTCCTTTACAAGCCTCATACTGCATTCGTTTATGGCTATTCATAATTTTATATTACAGTTTCACTCAGGATACAATAAAAAATAAGATTACTGCAAACTTTATTGATTTATTATTTATTTTATTTATTTATTTACCAAACAAACATAGATACATGTTATTTGGAGTTTTACAAATATCTCATATATACTTCTAAACTGTAAAATACATTCATTTTTACATTTCTCATCTGAGAATGATGTGATTATAAAAAACTTTTGGCTGTCTGTAAAGTCGGTTTACGGACGATAATTTTACGTGATAACGTCTTAAGAAAAGATTGATGAAAAATAGCATACTTTTATGAATCGAATTGAATTATTATTACTGTATTATCATTATTATGTATATTACAAAGCAGGAGTTAATTGAAAATTAATTTTTTTTCCGTAAATTATCATTTTTTTTGTTTTTTCTTCTTGTGTGCTGCTGCTGTCTCCCTTCTAATCGGACGCATCGGCCGATGGAGTGGAAGAGAGATAGATGCGTCACAAACCGAACGCTTAGGCCGATCATGCCTCTCTATCGCTTGTTCCGCGCTCTCGCTTGCACACTCGGATCAGACGGAACGTGACAATGAGTCATGCTTTTTCGTGTGTGCAGCCGGCGTTCATCGATTTATTAGACGTTATCACGTCAAAATGCGGAACACTTACGTTTTGTATACACACATTTTTATTGATCGTTTAGCTTAGTTGGAAAATCATTTAAACGGCAACAAAAATACGCAGGTTTGTGTCCTGGAGCAACTGATTATTTGACTGATTTGATGAACGCAAAATGTAATAGTTGTCCGCCTCGTAGCATAGTGGATATTTGACTACCGTGCATGAGGTCGCGATGAAATATTTATTTACATATGATTTTCTTATTTATATTTCATGTGTGATACCTTGGACTGGTACTGAAGCGTAAGATTGATCATCATACCTTCATGTAGTAAAATGGTCAAGATACACTGCACTTGGTGTACCAATGCAGTGCCCTATGTACCATTTGGTGCTGATAAGGGATAGTAGTAGTATATTGTCAGAATGACTTTTTTCTTTCTCTTGATTTGTTGAATATAAGACGTAAGTTATCACCTTTTTACCATTTTCAATGGTTTTGAGTAGGCTTTGATTAAGCTCATTTAGTAAGGTTTTATAAACTGTTGCAGATCTAATATCTTAATGGCAGTTTTTAGATGGCATGTGTTCCACATAGGGAATAAATAAAATAAAAAAATAAAAATCAATCATATTTCTTATCCTGCGAAGATCACATATCTATGTAGTTATAGATGGGTATAGTTTATACTCGTATTTATAGACACCAATTTTATTGCGATTATTTCGGAATAAATATAAATTATTCACGTAACGTTATGAAGTATATATTTTTTGCACATCTCAAATACTTAAATTTAATATTAGTCATTTTCAAATAGATATTTCTGAAGAATTTTGACTAATGATACGATCAGACATCGATTTATTTAATTTTGCAATTTTTGAAACTGTCCTCTATAAATTAAACTTACACATATTAGTATGATTAGATCATAGTGTAATGTATATCGATTTGGGACCAAGATACAGTGTACTTGGTATTACGTGTAGTGCTTTTTGCATAATGGGATCTTAAAATGTGTTTTTTCGTAATTTTAATGACTTTAAATAAATTTCATAAGTAAGGAAATTTACTCAATGAATAAATAGATTTTTAAACTTGAGTGTTCTGTAATGTTGTCTCATCTGTTATTAGTTCTCTAGGTCTTTGAGGTAGTTAACAAGTATAAGAAATGTACAAACTTGAAATGTTACTCCATTACGTGACTGACAATAATAGAAAATCTTCACTGTTCCTTCTGAGTTATGGCTTTTTGATAACTTCCAATTGATCCCTGACCTTTGAAACTTTTTCTTTCTCTGATCACTAAAACTGACCAAGACCAATCTTTGCCAAGAGAAATACAATATTTATTATTGTTAAAGACAAATTTATGGCTTTTAGATTCATGATGTATTGGCTGAACTTAAATATTCTTTAATTAAAATCTTAAACAAAATACAAAATCAAACAATCTTTAAAAACATCTTGAAGAAAGCAATAATACAATGTATGGTTTAAAAGAATGAAGTAGCTCGTGCAGTTTGACGTAATAATAGGTATAATATAACAATAATCATTTTCAGAATTGGATAACGGTTTTTTGGTGGTGTAAAAAACTACTACTACTACTTTGCCTTATACGCACACAATGGTACATAGGATACTGCACTGCATTGGTACGATAAAAATAAAGTGTTGTTTTTTTTTTATTTTTAATGACGCATGACGGCAAGATGATTAGTATTACGCGTCAAATCCAGTACGAAATATTTCATATGAATATTATATATATAATAACCTTTAAATAAATATTTTACAGTGACCCAGACAAATTTTACTTTATTTTTATTAAATACCACTACAGAAATACAAGAGAATATTGCACAGAAAAAACGAATCACCTTGATAGAACGGTTACAAATTAACTACTAAATTAATTAATCGGTACGGAGTATCCAAGGACTTTCTACTAAACTGATATTTAATGCGATAAGCAAAATAGTAAATTTATTATCATAGGCATATTATGTATTTCAACAATAAAGCATTTTAAGTTGACCAACTTAATTTTTTTTTTCATGTCATATCTTTTAACCTTAATCTTGTTGATCACAAAATAACTTGTCAATACTATTTTTTATTACTTCTATCCCTAAATCTGCACCTCATGCACTCATGAAATATAATAAATGGTGACTCCCTATGCGAATCGAACCCGTGATCTCATGCCTGGTAGCCGAACGTTCTGACCACTTCCCCGCGAGGGGGATCCTGTACATTACAAGTAAAATTTGTTTTATTGGTGTGTATCATAGACTTATATTATGGACAAGACAAAATGGTTCACTATGGGGTTAAACCAAATTTGTGGCCTCGGACACCACATACAATCTTAGTGATACGTTACTGCAAAAACAGTGATTAAAAAGTTAAGAAAGTAGATGGAGTAAATTTCAATATGAAAGAAATAATAATTGCTAGATTCAATTTTTAAGGCAAAAAAAAATTGGCATTATTGACAAGTTCCTACCTCAACGGTAGGTATCTACCAATTTTTTTACGGGCTTGTATGGAATAATTTCTTTGTATAGTCAAACCTTACACATCTTTTTCATAGCCGAGGTGTTTCGTGATTAACAAAATTTATTAATTGTTAATAAGCTTAATCATTGGCTTGTTATTTCTGTGGCTACAGTTTGTGAGTATTCTGAAACATAATATTGTTTATTGTCGTGAAATAATGCATTGTTAAATAACATCATTGAAAAAAAAACACGTATAAAGATGAATATGATGTGTTTTCTTTTTAAATGTAGGTTAAACGATTTTTTTGAAGAGTCTGACATTAAAAAATAATTTTACGTACTTTTTATTAATATTTCATGTGTTTTACCTTGGACTGGTATTTACTGGAGGCTTAATTCTTGCTTCATGTAATATAAATGATCAGGATACACTGCACTTGGTGTGCCAAATGAAGTTGCCTATGCCAGCATTGGGTGCGGATAAGGTAAAGTAGTAGTAGTAGATTTTTTAATGAAACGTTTTCGCTTAAAAATAGTATCCGTATTTACAAATTATTTCTTCTTTTGTATATTATCAGTATTTTTTTAAGTAATACAAGTAAGCACGAATTAAAAATGGATAATAATGCTATTCTTTTTTTCTTAGATATACATTCTAATCATGAAAAAATACACTAATTTAAGGGAAAGTCGCAGTAGTATTAGGTAGTTTGACGAATTTCAGTCAAAGCTTATTTCATCCATTTTCGGTAGAATGTATTTCAACGCATGGTCAGTATAAAATCCACGATATCTATAATATTTTCTCCATATAATGTCCATTATCGAGATACAACGTTCATGGGTTCAACAATTGTAAATATGTATTGTACTGACTTTTATTTTTATTACTTCGTATTCTTTTAAGTTATAAAACTTGGTAAGGAAGCAACTGTATAAATTGCCATTGATCGTTAATTAGTCTGTTATAAATAATTATATACGGATAATGGCTAAATGATTAAGTTATAATAAATCACACAATCGTAATTAAGTTACTAAACCAGTTAAAACAGTTACTATGTAGTTAAACCTATCTGCAAAGGAGATTAATAATATTAATTAATTCATAGCATTTTGTCTAATTACTTTTCTAATTAGGAAATACCTTAATATTTTATGTTATTTTTCTTATCATAACTGATGATATAAAAATGTCACTTAAACTTGCTATCAATATTTACGAGCAAAAGTGGAATTTCGGAAACATCCGTTAAAAGTTAGGTTTAAAAATGTTACGTTAATGTTGTGAAATCAATCAGAGGAAACTATTTATTGTAATCTCTGAGTGTGGGAATTAAAATATTTGATGAGCCTTAATGTAGTCAAATAGGCAATAAAGCTAAAATCAATTGATGAATTATTTGCTACATAGCTTAAAATCACTTAATTTAACAAAACGGCGGAATGAAAATTTCAGAAATATTGTGGACAGCTTTGAGGAACAGAGTTGAGCTTAATCGCATTTAAAGTCTCTGAGTACTTTTATTTTTTTGTGCTTTGTTTTACCGATGACTAAAAATAAAAGCGGGAACCGTATCCTGAATGCCGTTAAAATCTACGAACTTCGAATGAAATTATTTTCTTATACTAAAATGATTTAGCATACATATATATAATTTTTAATCTATTCTTGGTCTTATCATAAAAATTCATTTTTATATATAACATCGCAAACTACCCAGGCTTGAGAAAAATCACTTTGGCCTTTTTGACTTCACAAGTAATCGAACCGAATTGATTTTTAGCCGAAACACGATGATGATTTTTTCCGTGGATTGTAATAACCACACTCAATCATTTTAAAAGAAACCGTTTATGCACAAAATCGCCAGTTCTCAACATTTCGTTCACCCTTAATTGAATTTTATTGCTTTTTTGGCTAATTATAATTATTTTATAATATTAAAAGTCGGGAATAATATTGTCCAAAGAGTTTAAATTTTTTTATTATTATATTTATTTAGTACTATATAATTTACATAGACTAATTTTATTTTTTTCATGTACATTACACTGAATTTTTTCCTAACTATTCTTATCCTAACATTATAAATTTTTAAATTTAGCTATAATATAATACACTTATATTTTTCACATTTAACCCTAAATAAATTTACATTTTGTTCAGTTCTTATATCATCCGGAATCTCCTCATACATTTTAATACCCAAGAGCTTCAAAGTAAGAGCTTTTTAAAAACTTACCGAATATTCAGCGAACACAACTATTGAAGACAGAGCTTTAAGCTCTACTTTTACAGCACTTTTTCTTAGTTCATAAATCACAATATTTTAAAATTTAATTTAATCAAAGAATGAATATTATTTCACTAACACAAATATTCAATATGTTTATATGGCTTAACTAACCATGTTAACTATTTAACTATGGTCTAATATGACACATTACAGGTAACAAGTGACCGGTGCGATACACATGTGGCGTTTGAATGCGCTCTGCCAGACTTCAATACAAGTCGAGCCAGCACTAGGCTGCGGTCGATAGGAGTTAGATTGAAATAACCTCCAGCGCATACAGATGATGGGGGTAAATATCACACGCTCAGCTCCATGTGTCGAAATGGCCCAACTTCTGGTATTTCCATGGTGCCGTATCGAAAATGACTAAAATTCGTGGAATTTAGTTAACTGTGATACATATTTTATTTCACAATGTAAAATTTACATTATATCTCATCGTAAAAATAATTTTGCAATAATATGCGTTTTAATATCTTTAAATGTTTCCAAGCAAATTTTCTAAAAATATACGCTTCCGAGGGTTTAATTTAATTTCATAACACTACTTATTATCGAATTCCACCTTCTAAAGACTCCAGCACTTAGGCCAATACACAAAACGTATGACGTAGATGTCTAGTGATGACGTAGATGCTGTTTACTTCGATGTTTACTCATACTTATATTTTTACAATTGTACACAAATTGTAGTATTGACTTCAAGAAGGCAATAAGATTAATCTTACTCTTCAACACTAAACTAAGGTATCACACATGAAATAGTATTATAGGAAAACCAAATTCAAAAAGTTATTTGGGTACAAGTATAAATATTTTGGAAATGGCATAAATATGACAATTTTCTCGTACAACAACTATCATTAATTAATCATTTTCTCAACTATCTATTGAAATAATATAATATATATTCTATGACGCAATATTACCATGATTGAAATATATAATATTATTCGAAGTTGTGAGTATAATTTTTTATTTAAAACAAATAATTAATTTAATGGGCATATATAATACTACATAAAAAAAACATATTTGATACCGTGAACTGGCGCTGAAGCGTAAGACTGATTATTCTTGGCTTCATAAACAAATAGTCAAGATTCACTGCACTTGGTGAACCTGTGTACCGTTGGGTGCGGATAAGGGAAAGTAGTAAAGCTAGTAGTAGCTAGTAGCAGTAGTAATACACCATTATAGATGCGAAAAAATATAAGCTACCTTAATTTAGATGGTACATTAGTGTACACTGCAGAAAATTTCAACTCTTTGCTTTTAAATTATTAATATATAACTAATTAAAGTTAAATAAAAAATACATGGTACACTTCCACTTTTATTTATTTTGACCAGTTAGTGCTTCACCCTGTAACGGGCATCTTCAGACTGGTAACATGTTGTACAAGACAAAAGTATAAATAGCAGTTTTTACAAAATAAATTTAGATACTAAACTCATGAGTTGGAAAAAGACAATATAAGAAAAAAAATAGACGAAATACAAAACATGTGTTAAATGGCAGTAATGTAACAAAGTAGGTACTGGGGAACTGGAGGGATAAAGTTTATTATATTGCACAAGGCAAAAACAATTTTATAAAAGAAATATAGAAAAACCAAAAATGTACATGAGTTAGAGAGAGTCAGTATTCAGGCAGTATTGTAAGAAGGTGTATGAGATAAAATTAAACAAAATACAAAAACTATATTAAATGGCAGTATTGTAAGAAGGTGTAGGTAATGGATGATTAGGATTTTATTACAGGGATTATATTAATAGCTTAGGCTAAGGGTGAAAGTAATGGGGAATTTGAAAATTCTGTTTGCTGGTTAATTAATAATATATTGGCGTTATTTTTTATTCTATTAATTTCTGGTATTTCTAATCTATCCAATTTTGGGCCTCCAATCTATGCTTTTACTTTGAAGTTTTCCTAATCACAAACACCAACATGTTGTTTACAAGTTAAAGCTCACGAGCCGCGTCGCGTAATGTTCACATTTCTCCATCCTAATCAAGACAATAGTTATTACTATTCATGAAGTTTATGGAAGTAGGTGTTGATAAGTCAATACGGTTCGGTAACAGTGTGTAACGCTACTAGACTCGTAGAAAGAAAGCGTTACACTATTTGGACATTGGAAATGACATACGCGTAATAAATTATAATTAACTGAATTATTACGAAACGCTTCGATTCGGACGAACGATGGACAACTACTAAGTATAAGTTAATAAAACAGCAGTGACGACCCTTCCCTACGATGCTTTTTGCATAATCGAATGTTATAAACAGTATTTAACACCCAATAATATTAATCTTAATCAATTCGTATGAGAAGGAGTTCCTTCCATTTTATAGATAAATAATGATAATCTTACTTTGTTATTTTGTATTTCTTATGCTTGAATTTTTTAAATGAACCTTAGGGGCTTGCACCCACCATCTCAAGTTTTGGAATAAAAAGGTATTATTAAAACACTACAGAAAGGTTTTTTCAATCAAGGATATTCTGTACTCAAAAGGAAATAGAGCTTTTTACATGTTTAGAAAATACAGTTAGTTGGAAAATTGAGTTTTTTAAAAGGATTGAACACGCGATCTCATACATGTTAACTCATGACGCTAACCACTACAAGGCGGACATCTCTACATACCTAAAGCATTAAATTTGATAAATAAGATACCATAAGATACGCTTAAAGTGTCAAGAGTAATACTTACAGAATGCTGCAATTTCGCTTAGGGCCAACACAAACTCTTATACATAATATTATGTAGGTAATACTAAAATTTTACTAATTATTGTCTCAATAATCATAAAGCGTACTATTTTTATGCAATACGATTTAATATGACAGAAAAGAGATAAATGTTTTCTTCGAAAACGGTTTTCAGTTACGAATTGTACATTTATAAACAATGGCCCTAGTAACCAGACGACGTGGAAACGAACGGCTTATTCATATAAACAAAAGTACATAAATGTCCATTATTATTGTTACTTCTATGTTGTTATCTAATCTAAAAAATCTAACAAACTTAGTAAAAAGTAAACATTGGTATCGAAACCTCATCATAACACTGTTTCTACATTCAAATATGTTATTTCACGCAATATGATGTAAAAGTTAATGTATTAAAGAAAAAATATATACATAGGATGAGAAGGATCATAAAACCAGCCAATATTTATGACTTTGTAACAGATTTGGCAAATAAAACTTGATTTTATTGGAAACTTATTGACATTGCGTAATTAGGTACACATTTAGGTAAAGATAAATCATTACAGATGTCAAACATCGTTTTTATATTATGTGACATAATATAAATATAGTGTAACCAATTTATCTCTCGAATTCATGAAACATGACTCAGGATGGTGATGCTGCCTGACTCTGCGTGACTCGCCTATGGACGGACTCCCTCCACCCGTGCCACTCTGCAGGCTGCAGGCACTGTATACAAGCAAACCTTTATGTAGAAGTCGTCCGTTTAGCAGTAAATAATATATTTAAATGATATATGTACTGTGCACTTGTGTAGTATACTTATTGTTGAATTTTTTAGTATGCTGTATACGGCATTCCAAGTTATCAAACAGTAATATTGAATCTGGTCATTTTACGAAGGAGTAGACTGAGAGGATAGAACGAGACACAACTGTATCAAGGAATACTGCCAGCCCTGGCATCCTTCATATTCACATGTCCTCTCATACACGTGCGTCGAATATTTTTACTTTTACAACTCAAATTATTTTGCCCTTTTTTAAAATTCACTGCGTATCTTTGATTCATCGTCATCATCATCATACCATATCTGCTCCCTATGTGGAGAATATGGATTCCACAAACTTACTCCAAGACAAGCAAGCACGTATCTCAAGTCCACGTCCAATATATTTCTAAGACACCTATTATCAAAACTCAGGAGCCTGCTATTTTGAGCCCTGGTAAGGTGCCATGATTTGCAGCCATAGAGAAGAACAGGTATGATGCAGGTGTTATAAAGGCGTCATTTTGTATTAACCAAGTAAATATTTTAGACTATCACGTCTTAACATTTTCCTTTTTTATTCCCGTTCATCGTATTTTTTTACATACTGCTGCAGATAATCGTTGACCTCTTCTTCAATCAGAATTAAGTAAAAATTACATATCTTTATTTTTCTACGAAAAGAAAAGTATTACACTTAATGTTTATCAGATTCTATGAATACACATCGTAATATTATTAAAACAAAATTTCACAAATATTTATAAAATATGCCTTATGCCTTCATCATTCACGCTATCGCTCTTTCAGCATCTTATATGAAAGTATGTCAAAAATATTGATACATCACTTAGAAATATTATGAAAAATATTTAACAGGACCAAAAATTAGTAATAACTATTATACAATACGCAATTTTCAAGTATGGGATTTTCGTTCAAATCAATAAGGTGACGAAATTTCACCCATTACACCGCTTGTTATATTTCTTCATAGGATGTAAAAATTCGCAAAGATCGTTATAATATTCGAAGGCTATATACAAAATCTCTTTTAACCTCTTTACGAAATCAATACACATAATAAGGCATCGAAAAAAATTGTGAATCTAATTTAATCATTTGCATTAAAACTCCCATCTGAGGCAAACACTTTTCATAATAAAATAAAATAGAACTTTTAGCAAGGTCCTAAACACAAAACTTTAAAAATAAATTTCTATTGAGTGGGTGTCATATTACTAGTATGATATTGGAGTGCGCAAAGCTGTCTTTTGCGCGAGTAAATTCTGCGAAGGGATTTCTATTCTGCAAATAGAGTTAAGGTGTTGTAAGTGGAAAGATGTTGTACAATAAATATTGTAATTTATTCGTGTCATCCAAAAATGTTTAATTCTTTTTTAAATATCTGTAATGATTTTATTAAAAAAGAAAATAAACTGAGACGATTTCTTTTTTTAATCCACAATTCCACATCCGACATAATAGGATTTACAATAACAGATACATACAAGATAAACATAGAAGAAAAGAAAATATGATTAAGTAAAATAATATGTACTACTTATATATAAAAAAATATTTTTTATTATATATTAATTTTAAAAAAAAAATACTTTTTAAAATATTACATATAAAATTAAAAATAACATCTTCACGATTAACCCAATATATAAGTTCTAATTTCAACTATTTGAAAGTAGCAATGCTAAAATAGGTAGATGTACAAAAAAATCTAGTAGCAGTAAAATTGGATTTGAACAAAAAATATATATATATTAGGGTTTGTATATATACCATAATATTATATATTGATATTGAAGTAAATATTTTTTACAGTTTAATTGCGTTGTTGTATTATTTATTAAATAACTTATAAATTACGGTTATTAAAAAAATTATCAATAATCCCTGCACTAGTGTACCAATTCAGTGTTCTATGCACCATTGGATTGGGAAAAAGAAATTTGTTGTAGTAGAAAGAAAGAAATTACAAGTTATTTTAAAGACCAACAGCCTACAAGATCAAAAAATTATTGCAGACACTATTTACAAAAATTAACTATTTAAGTTATGACGAAATTTACAAAAACGAGAGAATTTTCTTCATACATTTAATCGTGCTATTTAATGACTTAATCAAGTCAGTCATTGCATTTTATTAAAATAACACTTATATTTATTTTAAAGTATTGTTTGCGTATAAAAAATAAGAAAAATAAGTTTGTATGTTTATAAAATGTGAGTATCAAAAAAATATTATAAATATGGAGTAACAAAACTCGTAGTACAACCCGAAAACTGGTGAATCTACATCATATTTGGAGTTGAATGTGTAATATGACTTTTTAATTTGAGCTCGAAAAATTGTTTTTTTCTACTTATAAAAGCTTTAATAAGTACCGCAGGTGAAGTAAAATTGCACAAATTCTTATTAAAATGCTGTTTTTTATTTTGTTTTCTTTATGAATAAAATTAATTTTTACTAAATAAATGATATTTGAAAACAATTTGTAAAAAATTATCGGGAAAAATACAACTTTGTTATCAGTTTTCTCGAAAACTATGGGTCGAATAAAAAAAACTCTACAAAATCGACTCCAAATATGATGTAGATTCACTGGTTTCCTGCTTGTACATCGAGTTTTCTTACACGGCGTAGAAACTACTATTAGCATCTAATATATAAATACATTTAAGTTAATCATAAATGATTATTTTGTTGAGGTTATACAGAAGATATTGGAAAAAATACGGCTAGACTACCTTGGGAAAATAGGCAAGGTAACACTTCAATCTACAAATAAAACCTAAAATATTATACATAATGTTATGTCATTGATGAGTTTTGATAAAATATAATTATAAGCTATCTTCATTAGTTTTCTGAAGGTAAAACCTTAAATGTCATACTAATCATATGGCATCTTGTACCTCTGGATAACGATGTTGTAACAGCATATATTCTGAAAGCCAATTATATCATTATTTCCATAGTTGTGTAAGAGTTCCTAATCAATGCATAGGTACTGACAAATGTATTGAGAAGATGGTTTAAAGATACAATTCTACTGTTAAATCACGTAATATTTCAAAACTACGCAAAAACAAGACATGGCTTTGAATAAATAGCATAATAAGATAAAAAAATGATACAAAGTTATTAGATATTTTTGCTGCAACGCCAAGCTTTGAGTGAATGAACACAAAAATCTTCTTCTTTAAGTAGACTTGAGGGTCTGTATTAGTCTCATTCGACTGCCTTTTGGGATGTTGACTCCTAGCTGCCCCTCCATCTTTTTTAGGTCGTCCAGAAAGTCCTGCAAAAATATGCATCACAGATTTGGGTAGGCAGAGATGCATCATGAACATGGCTATCCTATTATCGTCCATTCTCTCAACGTGTGCATGCTAGTTTGTTTTTCTTCCTCTTCCCCGCCTGATAATGTACTAGACTTCGCAAGTTGCTCGATTTGGGAGTTTCTAATCCTTTCTTTCAAAGTTTTGTCTTAGAATTTCCATTTCCAAGAATCTCAGCATGGAATCATACAAAAATATATTTTATTGAAGTTATACCTTCTTACCCCTGTGATGAGAGAAATTCGTAAAGAAAACTTCACGTTCCTTTCCTCGTTCCTTTTCATAATGCGAACTAAAAGACTGTATTTTTTCTTTGATTTCAAACATACAAAACAAACGATATTTTTATTTTTAGCATTTTTTACCCTTGAGAGAGAAGAGACACAAATTTTTAAATTTACTTATTTCTCTAAAAAAATTGTAACATCTTTGATTTTGGGGAAAAAAATCCGTTTTAACATTGTCAAATGGAATAATGAAGTATAAAAACGAAAATTTAAATATTTTAGAGTATAGTATCTCTCTTGTAGGGGCGATTGATTTTTATTACATATATTACTTACATACCTTTATTACTTTCTTTTTTCCAGTTTACCAAAAAATAAAATGGTTGGTATTTGAAGCAATGTTTTGGTTAGCAAGGTCATTACGTATCCTTATATATTACGCAAAACTCTTTTGACCTCCTATGAGTGGATAATAGGTACAAATTAATCTGTAATGAGATTTTTTATTTTAATTGATAACAATAAAGTATGAAAACGACTATTTTGCAATACCTTAACACGAAAACAATAAAAACAATTCTGTGGATGTTTATTTCGTATTAATGCTAATCCGTTTACAATAATAATAATTCAAGCCAACTTAGGTTACAAAATAAACTGAACTTTTTCCGGTTAGAGATTTCCTTGAACATTGAAATAACTTGAAAAAACCGGGGTCAAATTTTCTTTAAATTTGATTAAAACTTTTCTTTAATGTTGTTTTGTGCATCAAATAGGGCAGTGAACTCAAAAAAATGTCTCAGTCATCATTAATCATTTTCATCCGACACATAAAAATTTATGATTTATGGTGGTATTTTATAAATGTAATAAATGCAGTATCAGGTAATTGCATTGGATAGTTGCATTTTTATTACCCGCCTAATACCTGAGCATCTCGACTAATCTCCACTAGATACCACACAATACCTATGTTTTAACTAATGAATATACTTATACCTACATTCAAAATATTTGCTGCCTGAGCATAATTACCTGTGTTATGTTGTAATATATTTAACCTGTTTAATGTCTGTACCTACTATCAAGTTGTAAAAGTTTGATGCAATTTTATTACAGGATACAGACTTAGCACTTCATTAAAAAACATCAACACCAACGCATAACGGCAGAATTTACCAGAGGACAAAGTTGAAAGCTGCGTATTTATGTTTACCTTGGTCAAATCATCATCGGCAGAGACAATCAGACCAGCGAAGTGGATAGGAGGGGATAGGATCTCTCATGGGTGCCTTTTGGAAAGCTGAATTCCACATTCCGAAGCTCTATTTCCAAGTCAAAGTCAATGTTTAACCAATGCATTCTTCCCGATCTTATGGCGCGAAAGCAATGACTCTGATCAATCAATCCAAGTGCACAAAAGAAGCATGGAGCGAAATAATGCTTGGAATAACGTTAAGAGACAGAAAAAGAAACGATTTGATTCGACGCCAGATCAAGGTTTGTCCCGTGGTAGAAATGTTAACTTGATTGAAGTGAAAATGGGCTGGTCACTTACTTAACTATAATGACGGGCGATAGATGGATGAAACTTGATCTGGTGTAGAGACCTCAAGAACATCCACAGATAAGATGGGTGGTCGATATCAAGAAGTTTGTTGGAAAACGGTGGATGGGGTCGGCGCAGGATCGGGTGGAGTGAAGGCGGCAGGGGGAGGCCTATAACAGCAGTGGACCTTCACTGGCTGATATGACAACAATGACAGGTCTTCCTTACTTACTTAGGTAGATCTATGCACCTAATATAAATTTTTTGAGACGGATTTTTTTTTAACCCGGTGCGGTGCCGACAAAACCAGACTATCGTTATAAATTAAACAATATGAATGTTCCTTCTAATAGTTATTCATGTTTTTTGATTATCTATTCCATATTTTACTTTTTTTAGTAAAACACTACCTACATTTATGCATTATTACTTTTTCATTGAATTATTTACATTCAAAAATTTTTCTTCTTATATTTTTTTCATTTTTGCCACCATTAGTTATCCGATTAAACAGTAGATTTAGTTTTGTATAAGCTCAATAGATGTCTCTTCACTTATGATACAATAAAATCGGTCATTGTTTTAAATACCCCTTATTTATTACAGACTACTCTATATTAAATACTACTCTTTATCAAATTTCTCCTAAAATGTGTGTACTATGCTATCCCTATTCTTTTAATGTAAGAGGATCTGATATAATTGAAGTAACACACTCGCCTTAGCTACGGGATTTTATCTAAAGATTTCTATTTCTTGCACATATATTATAATACTCAGTTGAACGATTCTAAAATTTACCACAAATATTCGCGTATTGGCGGCAAAATGAATTGGGGCTGTAAAAATTGCATTTACGCCTTGAGATGACCTTGCGTACAACGGTAACATTAGTGCTACGTTTTTGCAGCTATCTCAGGCGCCTTAAAATAAATCAATTTTAAAGTTCGGATTGGTTCATTTTTAAATAAGAGTTAATTTTTAGGTGCGGATAAGGGAAAGTAGTAGTAGTAGTATAAAATAAACTGTGAAATATTTAAAACTAAGACTAACTTTTTGTTTAATTATAAAACTGTTGTTTCAAATATTCACAATTTAACTTTTTTTTATTAATCAAAACGAATTTGCGTGTTTTAACCAGTTTGTCGCAAAAAATAAGCTTTATTTTCCTGTTCTAATTTGTTATCAGTTAGAAATACAAACATTAAGTGAAAAACCATTTATTTCTCAGAAACACACCTTAACTTACACTGTCACCACTTTTGTAAACGAATTTTAGAGTTTGTGAGATATTTGGAGAAACCTGGAATTTTTTAACGTAGAAATGTATGGAGATTCAACTGTTGGACACATGAATGTTTTTAGTAAGTCTTCCCAGTTCCGTTGTTTAGACCCGGGCGACTGAAGCATGTTATTCCAAAGAGCATTTGCAGCTAGAACAAAAAAAAAACTTAATTTTTCATATATTGTTAATTAAGTTAAGACATTCGTTACGTGTGAAAATTTGTGAGTATTTTTGGGACATAATTCGTATCGTATTATGTTTTACACACTTACTTATATTCACAATTAATATTTTCGAAAAAAATGATTCACTAGAAGGGGCGTTTCCATACAAAATTTCTAAAAATTTCATAACACCACTTATTATCAAATTCCACCGTCTTAGGACTCCAACACTTAGACCAATACACTCACACTTTGAAACGTGTGACGTAGATGTCAAGTGATGACGTACATGCCTAGTGATGACGTAGTGGGTCACTAGTCACTAGGCAACACTAGGCACGGGAGTATTTTTTAAGTATGGAATTCCTGAAATAATGAAATTCTTTTTCGAAGTATAATATACATAAATATAAAGTTAGATATCTCAACGGAGTTCAAAAAAAATCGAAGGGAATAGGGATATGGCGTTTTACAGAGCACATTTTGTGACATCTTTGACACTCAGATTTAAAAAAAATATATTGACTGGATTAATTTACCACATGATGATGCATTTGATGATAGATCAAATCCATACCAAATTGTGTATTTTTAAAAATAGCCTTAAGAAAACCACGAAATAAGTCATTACTTTTTTTTTACAGTACTGAAGTAAAATAATTTAGTTTTTAAAATATTTTTTTGAGTCATTTAGTATTACTTAAGCGCACTTTATACGGTATAGAAAACTAACTGTACAGTTTAGTTTTCTGCCCGTTAAAGTGCACTTTATACTTATTTTAACTTTACGTAAGGAGGTTTGTCATTGGGGAAGAAATAGTATAATTTTTACCTCGTGAATGTGATTTTTGACTGAAATGAAAGCAATCCGTAGAGAAGTAGGAGTAATCTGTGTGACCATATCTGTGAGGGAACTGAAGATCTAGTACAAAGGGTTGGACCACCACAGTAAAATCCTCTCGATCATTCAGCTCCGGCATTAACAATCTGAAAAATGGACAGTTCTTTTTCATTTAACTTGAGACACTAGGTAAACCATTGCCGGTATTTTCTGTAGCTATCCACAGCTATCAGATAAAATCGGAATTTTATAAGAATTTTACGTGATAAATATATTGTCATAAAGGTGATATATTAAATTTATCGCGGGTCGTCACAAACGCGAACATACTCCACCACGTGACTGGCGGCCGCTTTCCATATAATCTTTTTCCTCGATTTTCTTCCTGGAATTAAATATTAGAGCAATGATTTTTTCACACATTTTAGATATCGACCAGATGCGTGTTTGCATCGTCATATTTTTTTATTATTTATTTATCACCTTTAACAAATAAAATATCAAAAAAATAAGAGAGTAAGAGCATACCACACCACGTGACTCGCGGCCGCTTTACCCTACAAACGTATTCCTCGATTTTCTCTCTGAATTTAACATTACAGAAATGTTTTTTTCACACATTTTAGATATCGACCAGATGCGTGTCTGCATCGTCTTATTTTTTTTATATTTTATTTGTTAAAGGAGATAAATAAATAATAAAAAAATATGACGATTCAGACCCGCATCTGGTCTATATTTAAATCGAGTGAAAAAATCACTGCTCTAATGTTAAATTCCAGAGAGAAAATCGAGGAATACGTTTGTATGGTAAAGCGGCCGTGATTCACGTGGTGTGGTATGCTCTTAGACTCTTAAGACATTTTACAGAGGGGTGGGGGTCTCAGGTGACAGTAATAGGTACGCAAATATCTAACATACTCGTATCAAGAAAAACAACGTCCTTCCTACAAGCCACAGCAGGATAGAATCACTCTCCACTTCGCAAACGGTGGCTTCAAATGCTTAAACCACCTTAAGGAATTAACCGCCCTGGCACGAGCAACATTCCTGATTTATTTATAATTTATCTAATTTTTATAGATTTATTTATATGTTTCTTTTAGCCTTCTATAAATCATAATAATTTTTGTTTTAAGGAGGAAACTTTTTTTTTAAAAAAATGTTATGTCGTTATGTGTTATGCCGGCGTTTCGGAGCACGTTGCAGTGTCCATCTTTCTGTGACGATGTCATCAGCCCAAAAGATGGACACTGCAATTTGCTCCGAAACGTTGGCAACACAAAGCCCACAACCACCGCATAATAACCCAGGAAAACATCATCTGTATGATTTTTGTTACCTCAATATCTATTTTCTGCCATTTCAGCATTAGTTCATTAAATTCATCGTATTGTTGTTCATAAGACTGTCTCACAATACACGGACATTCCGCCAAGTGAAACAGGTGGCACAATAGTGGAGTTCCTGTGTGGTTCTTCAGAATCTGCATATCTGAAATTAAAAAATTAAAAAATTACTGCGAAAAATAAACATATTAATTTAACAACAACATTTTGAACGAATACAAATACTCGTAGACAAATTACCGGATTATACCCATGCTGGGCTGATATCAGATATTATTGATATCTCAACAGAGACAGAGAAACTCTGGAAACGAATGTGGGTTATCTAGGCGTTTACAGGGCTTATGACCTGTCATTGGCTGGGTGGCCACTTGATGTATTACAACATTCCCCATTCCGCCCATCATCTGACAACCATGTATGACAAATTTTTGAAACTTGTATATATGTTGAGTTTGTACAGAAGAATCCACATGCGAGTTGTGTTTTCGACAGATTTTCAATATTTTAAATATTTTTTCCCTGTAGTGACATCTGTTGAGAATTTTTTGGCAATCTAACTTTATTGGTGTATATCAATAATATATCAATAATATCTGATATTAATTTAATTTGTGAGAAGTTTGTGGAATCCATATGCTCACATAGCGAACGGATATGGAATGATGAGGAGCTATTTTCCTGTAGCACCTACACTTTATAGAATCTGGTGTCAATGACAACCACTTCACTTACCTAACAGTATTACATATAACCGGTCTCGATAGCTTAGTACCTACTCTACTCTTAGAAACTCTCTACGTAAGTTGAAAGATACATATTATACGTATATCTCAATAGAAGCTGTTTCAATGATATATTTATTTGATATTTTTTTGATATATTTATTTGATATTTATTTGATATTTTCAATGATATATTTATTTATTTCATGTCTATATTTATTTGATATTTTGGCAACCTCCGTATTTATTGGCTAGGCCCTAGCGCTCACTCTCGACCAGGTCGCAGCGGCTAGTGAGTAAAGATACATTGTATGAAATCGTCGTGGAGCGCGCGCAACTTGTCGCAGCTGCCCTCAAACTAATAGTCAACTAAATAATTAGAATTTTAAAAACATACGTGGTGCAGGAACCAAATTGACAAAAGTCCTTGGCAGCCGTTCCTTCAGTATTAACAAAGTTTCCAGAAGCTGGCGGCGATGAACTTCAGGCTCATTTATTATATCCTCTAGATAACAAATATTACGGCAGAAATCATTTGCACCAACCATTACAGTGACGAGCTGAAACAATAAACAGTGTGCTATTTTTACTGTTTAAATATTTTAATACGAAATACTTAAAAAAATAAAGCGTGGTTGTAGCACTGAGCAGCATCTATATAGGGTGTAACAAAACTCGAGCCTGCTATTTTGAGCCCTGGTAAGGTGCCATGATTTGCAGCCATAGAGAAGAACAGGTATGATGCAGGTGTTATAAAGGCGTCATTTTGTATTAACCAAGTAAATATTTTTAGACTATCACGTCTTAACATTTTCCTTTTTTATTCCCGTTCATCGTATTTTTTTACATACTGCTGCAGATAATCGTTGACCTCTTCTTCAATCAGAATTAAGTAAAAATTACATATCTTTATTTTTCTACGAAAAGAAAAGTATTACACTTAATGTTTATCAGATTCTTATGAATACACATCGTAATATTATTAAAACAAAATTTCACAAATATTTATAAAATATGCCTTATGCCTTCATCATTCACGCTATCGCTCTTTCAGCATCTTATATGAAAGTATGTCAAAAATATTGATACATCACTTAGAAATATTATGAAAAAATATTTAACAGGACCAAAAATTAGTAATAACTATTATACAATACGCAATTTTCAAGTATGGGATTTTCGTTCAAATCAATAAGGTGACGAAATTTCACCCATTACACCGCTTGTTATATTTCTTCATAGGATGTAAAAATTCGCAAAGATCGTTATAATATTCGAAGGCTATATACAAAAATCTCTTTTAACCTCTTTACGAAATCAATACACATAATAAGGCATCGAAAAAAATTGTGAATCTAATTTAATCATTTGCATTAAAACTCCCATCTGAGGCAAACACTTTTCATAATAAAATAAAATAGAACTTTTAGCAAGGTCCCTAAACACAAAACTTTAAAAATAAATTTCTATTGAGTGGGTGTCATATTACTAGTATGATATTGGAGTGCGCAAAGCTGTCTTTTGCGCGAGTAAATTCTGCGAAGGGATTTCTATTCTGCAAATAGAGTTAAGGTGTTGTAAGTGGAAAGATGTTGTACAATAAATATTGTAATTTATTCGTGTCATCCAAAAATGTTTAATTCTTTTTTAAATATCTGTAATGATTTTATTAAAAAAGAAAATAAACTGAGAGACGATTTCTTTTTTTTAATCCACAATTCCACATCCGACATAATAGGATTTACAATAACAGATACATACAAGATAAACATAGAAGAAAAGAAAATATGATTAAGTAAAATAAATGTACTACTTATATATAAAAAAATATTTTTATTAATATATTATTTAAAAAAAAAAATACTTTTTAAAATATTACATATAAAATTTAAAATAACATCTTCACGATTAACCCAATATATAAGTTCTAATTTCAACTATTTGAAAGTAGCAATGCTTAAAATAGGTAGATGTACAAAAAATCTAGTAGCAGTAAAATTGGATTTGAACAAAAAATATATATATATATATTAGGGTTTGTATATATACCATAATAATATTATATATTGATATTGAAGTAAATATTTTTTACAGTTTAAATTGCGTTGTTGTATTATTTATTAAATAATTAAAAAAATTATCAATAATCCCTGCACTAGTGTACCAATTCAGTGTTCTATGCACCATTGGATTGGGAAAAAGAAAATTTGTTGTAGTAGAAGAAAGAATTACAAGTTATTTTAAAGACCAACAGCCTACAAGATCAAAAAATTATTGCAGACACTATTTACAAAATTAACTATTTAAGTTATGACGAAATTTACAAAACGAAGAGAATTTTCTTCATACATTTATTTAATCGCTAATTTTGTAACGAGTAAAGTGCAAATACTTAAACAGTTCAACGTACCTACTCGTATATACGATAATCATTCGAAAGAATACCTATATTAACTTTTTTATGCAATACTAAATCGATAGAAAGTAGATATATTTTAAATAAATAAATGTCTAATAATGTTATTACTAAAAGTAACTACATAATCTTAGCTAACGGTCAATAGATAGTAAATTTGTTCTTTGATAATTGAATTGTCATTTTTTCTTAAAATTGTATTTATTCCTGTTTATTAAAAATAATCTCTTCTACTAGCTAATTTTGTATTGAAAACCTTCATAAATATGTATTAAAATTTTCTTTTAATAATTCCTTCTGGGTTGCAGGACCTAGAAAGGATTCTTTTAATCGTGCTATTTAATGACTTAATCAAGTCAGTCATTGCATTTTATTAAAATAACACTTATATTTATTTTAAAGTATTGTTTGCGTATAAAAAATAAGAAAAATAAGTTTGTATGTTTATAAAATGTGAGTATCAAAAAAATATTATAAATATGGAGTAAACAAAACTCGTAGTACAACCCGAAAACTGGTGAATCTACATCATATTTGGAGTTGAATGTGTAATATGACTTTTTTAATTTGAGCTCGAAAAATTGTTTTTTTCTACTTATAAAAGCTTTAATAAGTACCGCAGGTGAAGTAAAATTGCACAAATTCTTATTAAAATGCTGTTTTTTATTTTGTTTTCTTTATGAATAAAATTAATTTTACTAAATAAATGATATTTGAAAACAATTTGTAAAAAATTATCGGAAAAAATACAACTTTGTTATCAGTTTTCTCGAAAACTATGGGTCGAATAAAAAAAACTCTACAAAATCGACTCCAAATATGATGTAGATTCACTGGTTTCCTGCTTGTACATCGAGTTTTCTTACACGGCGTAGAAACTACTATTAGCATCTAATATATAAATACATTTAAGTTAATCATAAATGATTATTTTGTTGAGGTTATACAGAAGATATTGGAAAAAATACGGCTAGACTACCTTGGGAAAATAGGCAAGGTAACACTTCAATCTACAAATAAAACCTAAAATATTATACATAATGTTATGTCATTGATGAGTTTTGATAAAATATAATTATAAGCTATCTTCATTAGTTTTCTGAAGGTAAAACCTTAAATGTCATACTAATCATATGGCATCTTGTACCTCTGGATAACGATGTTGTAACAGCATATATTCTGAAAGCCAATTATATCATTATTTCCATAGTTGTGTAAGAGTTCCTAATCAATGCATAGGTACTGACAAATGTATTGAGAAGATGGTTTAAAGATACAATTCTACTGTTAAATCACGTAATATTTCAAAACTACGCGCAAAAAACAAGACATGGCTTTGAATAAATAGCATAATAAGATAAAAAAATGATACAAAGTTATTAGATATATTTTTGCTGCAACGCCAAGCTTTGAGTGAATGAACACAAAAATCTTCTTCTTTAAGTAGACTTGAGGGTCTGTATTAGTCTCATTCGACTGCCTTTTGGGATGTTGACTCCTAGCTGCCCCTCCATCTTTTTTAGGTCGTCCAGAAAGTCCTGCAAAAATATGCATCACAGATAGTTTGTTTTTCTTCCTCTTCCCCGCCTGATAATGTACTAGACTTCGCAAGTTGCTCGGATTTGGGAGTTTCTAATCCTTTCTTTCAAAGTTTTGTCTTAGAATTTCCATTTCCAAGAATCTCAGCATGGAATCATACAAAAATATATTTTATTGAAGTTATACCTTCTTACCCCTGTGATGAGAGAAATTCGTAAAGAAAACTTCACGTTCCTTTCCTCGTTCCTTTTCATAATGCGAACTAAAAGACTGTATTTTTTCTTTGATTTCAAACATACAAAACAAACGATATTTTTATTTTTAGCATTTTTTACCCCTTGAGAGAGAAGAGACACAAATTTTTAAATTTACTTATTTCTCTAAAAAAATTGTAACATCTTTGATTTTGGGGAAAAAAAATCCGTTTTAACATTGTCAAATGGAATAATGAAGTATAAAAACGAAAATTTAAATATTTTAGAGTATAGTATCTCTCTTGTAGGGGCGATTGATTTATTACATATATTACTTACATACCTTTATTACTTTCTTTTTTCCAGTTTACCAAAAAATAAAATGGTTGGTATTTGAAGCAATGTTTTGGTTAGCAAGGTCATTACGTATCCTTATATATTACGCAAAACTCTTTTGACCTCCTATGAGTGGATAATAGGTACAAATTAATCTGTAATGAGATTTTTTATTTTAATTGATAACAATAAAGTATGAAAACGACTATTTTGCAATACCTTAACACGAAAACAATAAAAAACAATTCTGTGGATGTTTATTTCGTATTAATGCTAATCCGTTTACAATAATAATAATTCAAGCCAACTTAGGTTACAAAATAAACTGAACTTTTTCGGTTAGAGATTTCCTTGAACATTGAAATAACTTGAAAAAAACCGGGGGTCAAATTTTCTTTAAATTTGATTAAAACTTTTCTTTAATGTTGTTTTGTGCATCAAATTAGGGCAGTGAACTCAAAAAAATGTCTCTCAGTCATCATTAATCATTTTCATCCGACACATAAAAATTTATGATTTATGGTGGTATTTTATAAAATGTAATAAATGCAGTATCAGGTAATTGCATTGGATAGTTGCATTTTTATTACCCGCCTAATACCTGAGCATCTCGACTAATCTCCACTAGATACCACACAATACCTATGTTTTAACTAATGAAATATACTTATACCTACATTCAAAATATTTGCTGCCTGAGCATAATTACCTGTGTTATGTTGTAATATATTTAACCCTGTTTAATGTCTGTACCTACTATCAAGTTGTAAAAGTTTGATGCAATTTTATTACAGGATACAGACTTAGCACTTCATTAAAAAACATCAACACCAACGCATAACGGCAGAATTTACCAGAGGACAAAGTTGAAAGCTGCGTATTTATGTTTACCTTGGTCAAATCATCATCGGCAGAGACAATCAGACCAGCGAAGTGGATAGGAGGGGGATAGGATCTCTCTCATGGGTGCCTTTGGAAAGCTGAATTCCACATTCCGAAGCTCTATTTCCAAGTCAAAGTCAATGTTTAACCAATGCATTCTTCCCGATCTTATGGCGCGAAAGCAATGACTCTGATCAATCAATCCAAGTGCACAAAGAAGCATGGAGCGAAATAATGCTTGGAATAACGTTAAGAGACAGAAAAAGAAACGATTTGATTCGACGCCAGATCAAGGTTTGTCCCGTGGTAGAAATGTTAACTTGATTGAAGTGAAAATGGGCTGGTCACTTACTTAACTATAATGACGGGCGATAGATGGATGAAACTTGATCTGGTGTAGAGACCTCAAGAACATCCACAGATAAGATGGGTGGTCGATATCAAGAAGTTTGTTGGAAAACGGTGGATGGGGTCGGCGCAGGATCGGGTGGAGTGAAGGCGGCAGGGGGAGGCCTATAACAGCAGTGGACCTTCACTGGCTGATATGACAACAATGACAGGTCTTCCTTACTTACTTAGGTAGATCTATGCACCTAATATATTTTTTTGAGACGGATTTTTTTTAACCCGGTGCGGTGCCGACAAAACCAGACTATCGTTATAAATTAAACAATATGAATGTTCCTTCTAATAGTTATTCATGTTTTTTGATTATCTATTCCATATTTTACTTTTTTTAGTAAAACACTACCTACATTTATGCATTATTACTTTTTCATTGAATTATTTACATTCAAAATTTTTCTTCTTATATTTTTTTTCATTTTTGCCACCATTAGTTATCCGATTAAACAGTAGATTTAGTTTTGTATAAGCTCAATAGATGTCTCTTCACTTATGATACAATAAAATCGGTCATTGTTTTAAATACCCTTATTTATTACAGACTACTCTATATTAAATACTACTCTTTATCAAATTTCTCCTAAAATGTGTGTACTATGCTATCCCTATTCTTTTAATGTAAGAGGATCTGATATAATTGAAGTAACACACTCGCCTTAGCTACGGGATTTTATCTAAAGATTTCTATTTCTTGCACATATATTATAATACTCAGTTGAACGATTCTAAAATTTACCACAAATATTCGCGTATTGGCGGCAAAATGAATTGGGGCTGTAAAAATTGCATTTACGCCTTGAGATGACCTTGCGTACAACGGTAACATTAGTGCTACGTTTTTGCAGCTATCTCAGGCGCCTTAAAATAAATCAATTTTAAAGTTCGGATTGGTTCATTTTTAAATAAGAGTTAATTTTTAGGTGCGGATAAGGGAAAAGTAGTAGTAGTAGTATAAATAAACTGTGAAATATTTAAAACTAAGACTAACTTTTTGTTTAATTATAAACTGTGTTGTTTCAAAATATTCACAATTTAACTTTTTTTTTATTAATCAAAACGAATTTGCGTGTTTTTTACCAGTTTGTCGCAAAAAATAGCTTTTATTTTCCTGTTCTAATTTGTTATCAGTTAGAAATACAAACATTAAGTGAAAAACCATTTATTTCTCAGAAACACACCTTAACTTACACTGTCACCACTTTTGTAAACGAATTTTAGAGTTTGTGAGATATTTGGAGAAACCTGGGAATTTTTTAACGTAGAAATGTATGGAGATTCAACTGTTGGACACATGAATGTTTTTAGTAAGTCTTCCCAGTTCCGTTGTTTAGACCCGGGCGACTGAAGCATGTTATTCCAAAGAGCATTTGCAGCTAGAACAAAAAAAAAACTTAATTTTCAATATATTGTTAATTAAGTTAAGACATTCGTTACGTGTGAAAATTTGTGAGTATTTTTGGGACATAATTCGTATCGTATTATGTTTTACACACTTACTTATATTCACAATTAATATTTTCGAAAAATGATTCACTAGAAGGGGCGTTTCCATACAAAATTTTCTAAAAATTTCATAACACCACTTATTATCAAATTCCACCGTCTTAGGACTCCAACACTTAGACCAATACACTCACACTTTGAAACGTGTGACGTAGATGTCAAGTGATGACGTACATGCCTAGTGATGACGTAGTGGGTCACTAGTCACTAGGCAACACTAGGCACGGGAGTATTTTTTAAGTATGGAATTCCTGAAATAATGAAATTCTTTTTCGAAGTATAATATACATAAAATATAAAGTTAGATATCTCAACGGAGTTCAAAAAAAATCGAAGGGAATAGGGATATGGCGTTTACAGAGCACATTTTGTGACATCTTTGACACTCAGATTTAAAAATATATATTGACTGGATTAATTTACCACATGATGCATTTGATGATAGATCAAATCCATACCAAATTGTGTATTTTTAAAAATAGCCTTAAGAAAACCACGAAATAAGTCATTACTTTTTTTTACAGTACTGAAGTAAAATAATTTAGTTTTTAAAATATTTTTTTTGAGTCATTTAGTATTACTTAAGCGCACTTTATACGGTATAGAAAACTAACTGTACAGTTTATTGTGCAGTTTGAAAACTGTCCCGTATAAAGCGAAAACAGTGTGGAAAATTGAATGGTCCGCGCGACGTTTGGCTGACCTGACAGTTAATGTTTTTTTATGTAAACGTTTTATTGATATATTGAATGCTAAAAAAACGTAAAAAACAAGTAGCATATGTATATATTATTAGCTATATTAACAATTTCCTGTGTGCAAACATACAATAAACAATATACATATTTAGCGTACTACAGACAGCGTACTATTTGACAGACTGTACAGTTTTCTAAACAAGAAACTGTACAGTTTTCTGCCCGTTAAAGTGCACTTTATACTTATTTTAACTTTACGTAAGGAGGTTTGTCATTGGGGAAGAAATAGTATAATTTTTACCTCGTGAATGTGATTTTTGACTGAAATGAAAGCAATCCGTAGAGAGAAGTAGGAGTAATCTGTGTGACCATATCTGTGAGGGAACTGAAGATCTAGTACAAAGGGTTGGACCACCACAGTAAAATCCTCTCGATCATTCAGCTCCGGGGCATTAACAATCTGAAAAATGGACAGTTCTTTTTCATTTAACTTGAGACACTAGGTAAACCATTGCCGGTATTTTCTGTAGCTATCCACAGCTATCAGATAAAATCGGAATTTTATAAGAATTTTACGTGATAAATATATTGTCATAAAGGTGATATATTAAATTTATCGCGGGTCGTCACAAACGCGAACATACTCCACCACGTGACTGGCGGCCGCTTTTCCATATAATCTTTTTCCTCGATTTTCTTCCTGGAATTAAATATTAGAGCAATGATTTTTTCACACATTTTAGATATCGACCAGATGCGTGTTTGCATCGTCATATTTTTTTTATTATTTATTTATCACCTTTAACAAATAAAATATCAAAAAAATAAAGAGAGTAAGAGCATACCACACCACGTGACTCGCGGCCGCTTTACCCTACAAACGTATTCCTCGATTTTCTCTCTGAATTTAACATTACAGAAATGTTTTTTTTCACACATTTTAGATATCGACCAGATGCGTGTCTGCATCGTCTTATTTTTTTTATATTTTATTTGTTAAAGGAGATAAATAAAAATAATAAAAAAATATGACGATTCAGACCCGCATCTGGTCTATATTTAAATCGAGTGAAAAAATCACTGCTCTAATGTTAAATTCCAGAGAGAAAATCGAGGAATACGTTTGTATGGTAAAGCGGCCGTGATTCACGTGGTGTGGTATGCTCTTAGACTCTTAAGACATTTTACAGAGGGGTGGGGGTCTCAGGTGACAGTAATAGGTACGCAAATATCTAACATACTCGTATCAAGAAAAACAACGTCCTTCCTACAAGCCACAGCAGGATAGAATCACTCTCCACTTCGCAAACGGTGGCTTCAAATGCTTAAACCACCTTAAGGAATTAACCGCCCTGGCACGAGCAACATTCCTGATTTATTTATAATTTATCTAATTTTTATAGATTTATTTATATGTTTCTTTTAGCCTTCTATAAATCATAATAATTTTTGTTTTAAGGAAAACTTTTTTTTAAAAAAATGTTATGTCGTTATGTGTTATGCCGGCGTTTCGGAGCACGTTGCAGTGTCCATCTTTCTGTGACGATGTCATCAGCCCAAAAGATGGACACTGCAATTTGCTCCGAAACGTTGGCAACACAAAGCCCACAACCACCGCATAATAACCCAGGAAAACATCATCTGTATGATTTTTGTTACCTCAATATCTATTTTCTGCCATTTCAGCATTAGTTCATTAAATTCATCGTATTGTTGTTCATAAGACTGTCTCACAATACACGGACATTCCGCCAAGTGAAACAGGTGGCACAATAGTGGAGTTCCTGTGTGGTTCTTCAGAATCTGCATATCTGAAATTAAAAAATTAAAAAATTACTGCGAAAAATAAACATATTAATTTAACAACAACATTTTGAACGAATACAAATACTCGTAGACAAATTACCGGATTATACCCATGCTGGGCTGATATCAGATATTATTGATATCTCAACAGAGACAGAGAAACTCTGGAAACGAATGTGGGTTATCTAGGCGTTTACAGGGCTTATGACCTGTCATTGGCTGGGTGGCCACTTGATGTATTACAACATTCCCCATTCCGCCCATCATCTGACAACCATGTATGACAAATTTTTGAAACTTGTATATATGTTGAGTTTGTACAGAAGAATCCACATGCGAGTTGTGTTTTCGACAGATTTTCAATATTTTAAATATTTTTTCCCTGTAGTGACATCTGTTGAGAATTTTTTGGCAATCTAACTTTATTGGTGTATATCAATAATATATCAATAATATCTGATATTAATTTAATTTGTGAGAAGTTTGTGGAATCCATATGCTCACATAGCGAACGGATATGGAATGATGAGGAGCTATTTTCCTGTAGCACCTACACTTTATAGAATCTGGTGTCAATGACAACCACTTCACTTACCTAACAGTATTACATATAACCGGTCTCGATAGCTTAGTACCTACTCTACTCTTAGAAACTGCTCTACGTAAGTTGAAAGATACATATTATACGTATATCTCAATAGAAGCTGTTTCAATGATATATTTATTTGATATTTTTTTGATATATTTATTTGATATTTATTTGATATTTTCAATGATATATTTATTTATTTCATGTCTATATTTATTTGATATTTTGGCAACCTCCGTATTTATTGGCTAGGCCCTAGCGCTCACTCTCGACCAGGTCGCAGCGGCTAGTGAGTAAAGATACATTGTATGAAATCGTCGTGGAGCGCGCGCAACTTGTCGCAGCTGCCCTCAAACTAATAGTCAACTAAATAATTAGAATTTTAAAAACATACGTGGTGCAGGAACCAAATTGACAAAAGTCCTTGGCAGCCGTTCCTTCAGTATTAACAAAGTTTCCAGAAGCTGGCGGCGATGAACTTCAGGCTCATTTATTATATCCTCTAGATAACAAATATTACGGCAGAAATCATTTGCACCAACCATTACAGTGACGAGCTGAAACAATAAACAGTGTGCTATTTTTACTGTTTTAAATATTTTAATACGAAATACTTTAAAAAAATAAAGCGTGGTTGTAGCACTGAGCAGCATCTATATAGGGTGTAACAAAACTCGATGTACAAGCGGGAAACTAGTGAATCTATTTAGAATAAATTTTTTTTTATTTGACCCATAGTTTTGTAGAAAATTGAGTACGAAGTTGATTTTTTTTGGTTTTTTTTTTGCAAATTGTTATCAAATATCGTGTATTTAGTTAAATTAATACTATCCATAAAGAAAACAAAATTGAAAAACGCGTTTTAATTAGAATTTTACCAATTTTGCTTATGAAACTTTGAGAAGAAAAAAAAAAGTGCAACTCACTTTCCAGTCCTTTTCTATATTGACCCTCGGATCCTTGATCATCCTTTTAACAAGTTTCTTAGCCATGGCCACAATATCACGTGACATGGCTCCCGCCTCCGCCACATTGAACTGCGCAGCTTTGTGGAACACCAGGGCATCGTTGGATGAATAGCCGATCAGATTTGGATTAAATACTTTTATTATGTTGGGTATTGTGAGGAACTCTCTCCATGATCCTTGACCGCCTGAAATGAACGATACAAGAAAACTAGAATAATTTGAAATGTATTATTTGTAGTAACCTGAACATTTTTTTTCCCACACGTATTGTATTTCGCTACTGATTTACAGAATTCCACCTCAATTTTTTACTGATTCAACGTTTACAGTTTTTACTGTCATATATCTTGAGATTCACCGACAACTAAGTTAGTCGAATTTGATTTATTTTTTGTATTTTTTTCTTTTCATGAACACCACTCGTGGCACTGAACAGTGCCTAGGTACCCACTATTGTACCTACTTGTCTACACCTTCTAGGTGTTTTACTTTTGCATTATTTTCTTCATACATCTCTTTAATAATAATTGAGGGGTAATTTTAAATTAAAGGAAATGTCTTTATGAAAACCTCAACAAAAAATATACAAGACACCAATATTTTCTCTTCTACTCATTTAATATTTGAGGCTATTAGAAGCAAAGTAGGAAATCTCTTTTTTCAGTAACTAGTTCATAAAACTAATTTGCATAGGAATGCATGGTACGGGAACATGGGGCATGGGGGTAGAAGACAATGCTAATCAGTTTTAGGCGATTATGAGCCTAAGTGAAAATGGAAATTTCTAACTTTGCTTCTACTCACCAATAGACCAAGAAACTCCTCTATTTTCAGTTCCCAGATGTAAAATATTAGAAGCCGCAAGTCCATTCCCCGCCGTGATGGAGTCACCTATGGCGGCTATGACGTCAATGTCTCCTGGTCTCAGGGTGTGCACTGAAGTTGGTCTAACTTCAGATCGTCCTCTTGGTAGAGTTTCCTCTAACACTTCGTTGGACATCTGCCTGTCTGAATGGTTTCGTTCCCGTTTTTCTAGTCCGATAAAGTGGCAGGGAAATTCTTCTGTGTCTGGGATGGGGTCTTGCAGCCTCTTTTAAAATAAAAAGAAATGCTTAGACGTGATTATCGATACATTAAAATGCAATAGGAATTGTTCAATAAAATAATATATGTACCGTAATTCTGGACTAAAAGTCGCATGCGAACTTCGAGTGATCTACGGTACTAAATCACTAGCCATTCCGAAGTGCCGCATGCGAATTTTAGTCCAGCATAGAGCCCCTGATTATTAGAAAGCAATAGGTTTTATTGTATCTTCTTAAACAATAACAAGATAGCGCATGGCGCCCTTTTGATACACAGCCATAGATAAATCCCTTAATATTCTGCACTCTCTGTTTTCGAGTCTCTTGGCCAGTTGAGGTGGTAGGTAAAAAAATATCCAAACAATTAAATAGTATGGGTATATTGAAATCCGTCACATCTCTAAGTCCCGATAGTATCTATGCAGTTTTTGTCATTTTATTTGTTCTTAATTTTTTTATAGGTACATAGATAACTTTACTTCGAAATTGGCCATTTAAAATTCTTTGAGTATTCGCTAATCGCATCTGTATTCTTATTTTCTATACTGCTATATTATTATCTTACATCATATTTGGCTGCTTCTTGTAAGAGGGACGGATCATCTACAGTCCTTCCAGTCATGTTTGTGTAATGTTCCCTAAAGTACTGAGTCCAATTCAGTATCCTTCCATCGCTTATTCTCAAGTCGAACATAATCCATATTACTAGCCACCTCAAATATGATTTGACTGTCTGAAAAAACAATCCCAATTAATTCAATAATATAGGTTTATTTGTGTAGAAACAAGTTACCGCTCGCATTAAAGCTTTAAAAATGGCCGCTCCGTGTCAATGATTATTGATGCTCTGTGATGCCGGTTCCGCCGCGCGTCGTTTAATTTTAGTCTCGTCGCTACGCGTCGCGACGTCAAAGTCTTATATTAATTTAAGCTATGAGAAAAAGACTTATAATTCATTTCCTTTTTAAATTAAAAACGCATTTTTTTCAATATAACTTAATGATGTTTTTTACTGACCTGCTTTTTCTAAATATTAAAGAAATCCACTCTAGATTTTGGTACGTAGAAAATATTTTTCTTTTATCTATTATAAACAATCAGTAACATGAAAGTAATTTTTTTCAATAAAGTAAATAAATAGTGGATTGAACATACCCTCCATGGTCCGATATGTATGCTGTACTAACCAATAGGCACTTTATTACCTTGGTCCAGATTCCAGACTCTAATTATCCCTTTTAGAAGTTAATCTGTCTTGAGACAAATACTAGTTTCTTGCAACTCACGACACTGTATTTATTTCCAATTCAACTTTTTTACCATTGCCACCACTGTTATGTTTGCAGACACCTTGCACAAATAAATAGGAGATTTAAAAATACATATTCTGTTCAATTTCCAGAAAAACTATAATAACTATTCCCGTCTGCTCAATAATCGAACTGCGTAGATAGAAACTTAGTGAGTTAATACCTAGAGATACTTCACTACCATTATAGAAAATATTAATATTTATGCACAATTTTTGACATTGGCCATCCAAGTATGACGATACATTTTCTTCACCGGTTGTCTATTGCAAAACAAAAGTAAACGGCGTGAAAACGTAAATTAACTAGAATATTTTAACACACCCATTACAGTATATCAGTTTTCTTTTTTTTTAAACCAAATTAGGTATATAGAATTTCAGTTTTTTTTTCTCTTCAACAGTTCAATAGTTTAGATTGAATTTTTTTTTATTAAAAAATATCTCATTCTAATAATTTCCCAAATATTTCAATTTTGAGCTACTTCCAAACAAGAGAAAATAACTATACCTCTAGAATAGAACCAAATGTGGTGGTAAGCGGGATTTGAATCTAAGGAATCTAATCCTGAATCCGCGCCTCTAATCACTAGACCACAATCCGACTTATTTTCTTAAAATTCTCGTACAGCTTTCAAAATTATATGTTTGATTCTATTACAACTAAATCCTACAGCTAATAAAAATAAATCATATCTACATTAAAAAAACATTATAAATCAATTATAGAACATAACGTTGAATCACTTGAATTTCACAAATATTTACCAATTATACACTAAATTTCACTATCACCATAAGATATTAAGAAACTGTTGTCCCTCCAACAGTTGATTTAAGATTGATATAAGATTGATAAATAAACATGCCATTTTGTATTCTTGACCTACAAGGGAAGTTAATAATTACCCACTGTCTTATAAATATGTACAATGAACATACCTACTACGTACATTTTCTTGTAAATTTATTGCAATTTATGATTATTTTCATATATTATGTCACGTATGTATCTACATGCCTTTACGTACAACTCAAATTCCCATAATTAATTTTATTCAACGCATCTCTAACGCATGCTCTACATTCTCGCCAAGTTCATCGCCGAAGTACAAGAAATATATTTTTCTCCAATTTTATCCAACAGTTTTATGCTTACAAACTAAAGATAATGTGGGTAAATATTAACTATAAGAAAAAACTCGAAAAATGAAAATTGTTTACATTATGAGGCCTCATTAAGACCAGTAATATGAGGGCGCATGAATGCTCTTTGGTAGACAATTAGGAATTGCAGTGGTACCCGGAATTCTTCTTCTTCTTCATAAGGTAGACCTAAGGGTCTGTATTAGTTTCATTTGATGCTGTCTCTTGGGAATAGCCAGAATTCTTCTTCTTTCACCACGTTCACTACTATGTGGAGCATGTGGACATCACTAGATCCCTCCAGCAGACTATATCGAAAGCCAGCTCACTCGCCTCCACCCACATCAGGCCCGCATCCATAGCCACACAGTACATCCAAGATGGCTATCGATGGAATTAAAATTGAATTTTTTTTTCGTATTCGTGAAGAATATTTTCAAGTTTACTCGTTGGACAAAGCATAGAAAAGTTTAAAAATGCACAAAAAAATATTTTATTCATCTCAAAAGTTTTAATAGTGTTACGACAGTGTTACTAAGGCACTTCGCAAATAATGAAGTCAAATGATTAAAGTGATCGATACTCTTCTTAGTCATTTTTTATTCCTAGTCTTACATTAATAAAGCTCTCATTTTTTAAATAAATGTAATTAGCATATTTTAATAGCATTACCTACTTCTTATAAAAAATAATAAAATTAAAAAAACCATCATAATACTCCTAATTATTTATTGTGGAAACACATAAAATCATGCATTTTCTCCAGGTTTATTTTACAAATTATATACTTTTGTCTATAAACCTTATTACAAATCTGGGCATGATCTCTTAGCTTGTGCAACTCTGAAAACTACCATAGCTTAGTAAAAACGTCATCTATTGGCCAACAAATAAATATTGATGGTTGTATTACAAACATATTTGATTAAGTTGGAGTTTAAATGAAATGTTGTCGTAATATTCCACAGGTGTCGCTAGTCTATACGTACAGATCAAAGATGTTTAAAAAATTATAATGATGGGGATTCGGTGTAAGCATATATTATATGGTTCTTTTGAAAGCATATACCTAAAAGCCGGTAAATCCCCCAACCAATCAGACTTCAACACTTCTATTTGAAGTGTTGCTAAGATAAATCACATGAGATGGGTTCTTGCGAATTATAGAGATGGTTTTTTTTACATAAAAAAATTGTGAAAATTCATCCTGATTAAATAATAGGGAAGTGTAGATACTATATTTTTCAATTCCGTAGTTTTTATGTGTAATTAATTGTAATGAATATTTGAAATTTTATTGTGAAAAACATAAAATAAAATTCAAAAGATTCCTCGTAAAAAAATATTTAAAAATGAAGCTTATAAAAACGGATTGACCGGAAACGGATGCATTAAAAGCACTCGAATGAACCAGAGAAGTGACTATGTACTTTTTTCTCATTTTGCATCAAAACTTTTCTGCTATTTTTTATTTGTTTGAAAAACCAATCCAGTAATTACAGAATATAATATTATAAGATGTGGAACATTAGTTTGCATGATCAATAACAAATATATACAGGAAGAGAAAAAATTATTTTGGAAATAATTTGAAGAAATCGTTGCTGTTTTTCATAATCTCGTTTTTTTAAGCCTGAAATATTTCATATTCAGAAAAATAAAGACTCACATATAGCTATTAAGGCCCCATTTATATGGCCCCATTCCCAAATCCGTACCCAATGGTGCATGGGGCAATGCATTGGTACGAGTGCAGTGAATCTTGATCGTTTGTTACATGAAGGCGATCAGTCTTACGCTTCAGCGCCAGTCCAAGGTATCACATATATATGAAATATTTCATGTGAAAATGACATTGAAATAAATATTTCATATTGACCCCTATCGGGAATCGAACCCGAGACCTCATGCATGGCAGGACAACGCGCTACCGCTAGGCGGACATATTAGGGTCCCATATATTATAACCTCATAAATATTAAGACCCGATTAATTTGTACAGAATTTGTTTATTAGTTGCAACGGTATATTTAAAATATGTGTGTTTTTTATTATTTCAATAACAATGGCAAGATGGTCAGTCTAACGTATTGCAATTCCTATATGACACAATAAATAATTATAAATTAATACATATTATATAATTATAATAAATGAATGTGTACAGATAGTCAAACTTAAAGCGTAAGTCTGTAGGTGACTAGATTATACATTAACCAAACACGCCTAATATTTCATCATCATCATCATACCATATCCGCTCCCTATGTGGAGCATATGGAATCCACAAACTGCCTCCAGGCCGAGCGATCAGCCGCCAGCTCCCGTGCATCCTCCCATGTCAAGTCCACGTCCCGCAGCTCTGACGCAAACTGCCGACGAATTGTCAACAGTGGTCGACCAGGACGCCGAGAACCTGATGCCTTGTAAAATAGGCAAGCATGGTTAAGGCTCTCGGGAGGCATACGTAGTATATGGCCTAGCCAGCCGAAACGCCTTCGCCGGATGAACAGTAGATACCAAGGGTTGCTGTGTCCGTTGCCTCACCTCTGTGTTCTTAGAAAGTCAAACCACCGCACACATAAAATTCTTCTAAGACACCTATTCTCAAAACTCAGAAGTCTGCCATCTCGGGCCTTGGTTGGGTGCCAAGATTCACAGCCATAGAGGAGAACAGGTATGATGCAGGAGTTATAAAGGCGGCATTTTGTTTTAACCGAGTAAACACATTAATACATTGAAAATAAAATGTCTGTTATGTTATAATAACCTAGGCGCTAATTAGTGTATATTTACTACATGAAGGTAAGAGTCATACGCTTCAATATCCCACAACCTAATTTACTCCCACCCTTTCCCTTTTAAATAATTCAAGTACATTCATATGTGGTAGGTACCCTACTTGGGTATTCTTATTTTTTTATATGCTTACCTAATACTTGGCCAAATTCAAATTTATCACTAAGGTCTAAATTACGTTTGTTAATATGTAAGCGCATCGACCCATCTCGACAATTTATATCGAAAACCATTAAAACCAGTTTATCAAATATTTTGAAGATAACAAACAAAATATGTAACAAACTCAATGAAATTTTATAGTTTTACATACAATATTACAGTGAATCGACCGAATATCGCTGAATGCGGCTTCATCATACTTATATAATTTAAAAGGAGTCATTTAAAATCAGCTAGCAACCGGCTTTGTAAACCATTGAATACTATGGAAAACTTTGTAAAATACATAGCCAACAGCAATATTTTTCTTATGCATAGCTTGGCAAGAACATATAATGATATTTCAGCCTACACGACGAAGAAAATCACAAAAATTACTACAATGCTACTGGTGTAAAAATTTCAAATTCTTTCTTTGACTAAATCTTCAACGGGGGACTGTATTAGGTTTCTCTGTCGAGTTTGAGAATCCTTTTCCATTCTTTAAAGTGTAAATGTAAGGGAGAGTCTTCAGTTGGGCACAAAAATCTTTCGAAAGCTTTATTCCAATTTAGTTGTTTTTTCTCCGGGCGGCTGAAGCATATTGTTCCAAAGGGCGTTGCAGCTGAAAAAAAAGGTATTTTTTAAAATATCATTTAAAGAATTGAAATTAAATTAAATTTAGGATGTCAATTAATAGACTTACACAGGTTCCAAGTTCACATTAATTATCCGTTGAAGTTTACAAACCAAATAATGTTTGATGAACTTGATAAAATACTTTTTTTAGGTTCAATGTGCTTTCACTTTAAATTGGCTTTCAAAGTTTACTTAGGCTTAGGCTTCAGTGCAGTTCAATGTGGTAAAATCTATCCATTGGATAACTTATTATAAGGATATCATGATAATTAATTAGCATATTAAATTAAATACAGCATGTTACTTACTCCATGAATACGCTTTTTGGCTAAAATGAAAGCAATCTGTTGACAGAAAGGAATAATCTGTTATTCCATTTTTTATTGGAAATTTTAAATTGACGTCAAATGGTTGCACAACTACAGCAAAATCATCACGATCGTTAAACTCGGGAGCGTTTTCCAACTGAAAGAAAACAATAAAAAGGTTATTTCAAGTTTTTTTTTTAAATTATCAACGTTTATAAATTCATTGGAGAAGTGGTTATACATGATGTAACAAAACTCGTAGTACAACCCGAAAACTGGTGAATCTACATCGTATTTGGGAGACAATTGTGTTATATGACTTTAATCTGAGCTTGAAAAAAAAAATTTTTCTTCTCACAAAAGTATGAGTAAGTAAAATTGCTAAAATTCTTCTTAAAATGGGTTTTTTATTTTCTTTACTTTTTGGATAGTATTAATTTGACTAAATGTGTGATAATTGATAACAATTTGCAAAAAAAAATCGAAAAAAAAACAGATTTTTAACGGTACAATTGATATTGGCTTCATACACCCAATATTCACTACCGCACAAGAATGTATTTCTAAGCATATTTTTTTTAAAATATAATATTGTTTGGCTTGGAGGCAGTTTGTGGTATCCATAGGCACCACATTTAAGAAGCGGACATGGTATGACGATGATGAAATTATAATTTTATTGATTTTATGGCGACTCAAGTTCGTATTCCCATGAATACCTAATGGCTTACAATTATTATACTTTAACTCAATAATTTTGTTTTAGATGTTGTCCTCTATTTTTTGATGAACAGGAAGTTTAAATTGGAATGATTTAAGACAGGTCTGATTTACCGTCATTTAAATTTAAAGTATTGATGAAGGTTGTTATGTTATAACAAGAATACACAAAGTTTTTAACTATAAAAAATAATTAATACGTAAGAAAAGAGGTCCTTGAAATACGTAGAATTATAATTTAGCAACTAGTTAAAGATATGTATTAGGTACTTACGTCTATATCTATGTTTTGCCATCTTCTCATAATTTTCGCTAATTTCTCCAAATCTGTGCTTATTTGGTTCACCAAACAGACAAGGACACTCTGCTAAGTGAGTCAAGTGGCATAATTGAGGTTTCCCGGTAAAATCTTTAAGAATCTGAAGGTCTAAAAAAAGGAAAAAAATTCAAACAAAATTTACAGAAATTCTAAAAAAACAACATCACGTTTTTGTTTTTTCCAGATCGCGTTATCGTTCAAAATGCCACAAGTCACTAAAATTATGTTTTGCGCTAATTCTTAGGCCATTTTTTCTATATTTGACACAATAACAATTGTCTCTTGCAAGAGTGCCAGAACTCTAAATAATAAGACAGGGTGTGATAATTACGTTTTTCTCCTGGTTTAACCATTGCATTTTAAATAGTATTCAAAAGACCATTCCAATGCAATTTAAGCCAAAAGAAAACATTTATGCCATAACGTCATGCATCATGGTGACTTGCGCACGCCTTCAAAACTATCTCGCACAAAAATAAGAATGTGTAATTAAGTATTGAAGAACATTATTGATTTAATATTGGTATTATCATACGTGGTGCCGGAACTAAGTTCACGAAAGTCCTCGGGAGATTGTTTTTGAGAATGAGCAGAGCTTCTACAAGCTCTCGCCGGTGCACATCAGGAGCGTTTTGTGGGTTTTCCAGATAGCAGACTTCCAAACAAAAGTCATTTGGACCAATCATAACAGTAACTAGCTGAAATAAAAATATATAGAAGAATAGTACCGGTAGAATTTTATAGCAAAAAAATTATAGATTTTAATATACCATTCTATGTATTATTTATGTATCAACGATTTGGCAATCGGACAGAGCTTTACGCACAAGTTTTTGAAGACTATAATCCGCCATTATCGTGGAATTCGAAATTTATACAAAAAGGAAAGTTTTCGGTCTCATACAAACCATAGGAAAAGGAATAACACAGCCAATGACAGGTTAAGCCCTGTAAACGCCTGGATATCCATATTCCCTTCCAAACTTCTCGTCTCTGTTGAGATGTCAAATTGTAATGTTGGCCCGTAATGGGTGAAATCCAGTTTTTGTCTACAAGTATTTGGACACACTCAAAATGTTGTTTATAAAAATAAGCTGGTAAAAGTTATAAGCATTACAAATTGAAGATTCATCTTCAGGCGTTTCCTAGTAGGTGATATTTTTCGGTAAGAATCTCACTTGCAATCATAAAGGTTTCTGCATGCTTAGCAATTTTCTCAATGGATGACAGAGAGTTTTCACATGTGAAGTGTCGCGCCATTTTTACTGTATATTGGCAGATATGGACATCAAATACTTATATGTTGTAATACATCAAGTGGCCACTTAAACCAGCCAATGACAGGTCATAAGCCCTGTAAACGCCTGGATATCCATATTCCCTTCCAAACTTCTCGTCTCTGTTGAGCTGTCAAATTGTACGAATAAAGATTTTCATGTTTCACGTTAACTCTTGGGTCATTGGTAATTCTCTTCACCAACTGTTTAGCCATGTAAATTATATCCTGAGACATGGCTCCTAGCTCCGCGACATTGAATTGCGCAGATTTGTGGAACCCATATCCATCACTAAGGGAATAACCGATCAGGTTTGGATTAAACACTTTGAAAATATTTGGTAGCGTCAAGTATTCCCTCCATGTTCCTTGTCCACCTAAAAATAAAACAATACTGTGTTAAAAATATTGATTCAAAGGACTATCACCACATTTAACAACGATCTAGCTGGATAGGCCATGATAGGTGCCTGGTCCTGCTCTGTACCATCGTCAAGGGAATGATTGAGTGCAACAACTTCAGAGATCGTTCTAGCAAAAAAATATAATTGAGTAGATCAATACTAGCAGGGTTATGACCTACCACATTTTAAAACTATTATGGTTTTTTCTGGAATAACAAATAAAAAATTTTAAAAGGAATACGCAATTGTTACTTCATTGCTTTCCGTCAGCCCACAAGAAATAACAGTTAGCATTGGCAGTGTTAGTACGCTTCATTTTCTCTGCGGCGTAATTGGCAATCTTTTTTCGCCAATTTTTAGAGTAAACACATAAAACCGTGTTTTTTTGCTATCTTTATGGATAGTATTAATTTAAGTAAATACATGATATTTGATAACAATTTGCTAAAAAAAAATCAACTTCGTACTTTATTTTCTCGAAAACTAAGGGTCAAATAAAAAAAATTTACTCTACAAAATCGACTCCAAACATGATGTGGATTCACTGGTTTCCCGCTTGGACATCGAGTTTTGTTACACCCTGTAGAAAAAATCTTGCTGCAAATTTTTGTATTTTAGATTTTTATGACTTACGTTAATAATTACTGACACAAAACTAGTAAAACAGATATATTTCAAGAATTTAAAAAAAATCAGTAAAATCAATAAAATTACTGCTTTAATTCTTTAACAGATTTATAAAGCTATTTTTTAATACGGAAATGTTCCACATAACAAATTTAAAAAATAACGTTTGTGCCTTGGTAAAAAAAATTCTCACCAATAGCCAAATATATGTTTCCCTGTTCTCTGCTCCTACTTGTAGAAGGTTTGTCATAACTGCTCGCGCATGGCAGATCCTGGTCAAACACGTTATAGGATATCAAAGTTTTTTTTAAAATTACCAATAAACCAATGGCCTTCGCTCTCAGTTCCTATAAGATTAATGGCTACTGCACCATTTCCTGTTAAAATCCCTTGGTTTAGGATTGGGCACTGAAGTTGTTCCATCCAGGAATCTGAATCTTCGTAGAACCTGGTCGAGCAGTTCCTTGTATATTGAAATTGATTTTATTGACTCACCAATAGACCAAGATATCCCTCTGTTCTCTGATCCAACATGAAGAATATTAGTGGCAGCCGCTCCATTTCCTGCTGTTAGAGAATCTCCCATCGCCGCGATGATGTCAATGTCTCCTGGTCTCAATGCATGGACTGATGTTGGTCTCTCTAAAGATCTGGCTCTTGGGAGAGCATTATCCAGCACATCGTTAGACATTCCACTGCGCATCTTTCTGGTCTTGTCTTTCTCGGAACCAATAAAGCGGCAAGGAAAATCAGTTGACTGTGGAATGGTCGGTTGGATTTTCTAAAAATGTATGTATTTTTATCAAGTCAGTTTACTCCGACATAAATAAATGCCTTTTTCAATATTCATTAACACGTATTTTATCTGAGAATTTGTTCTTGATTATATTCAACACATCAATAGAGTGAAAAAACAATCACAATTTCAAATCGCACACACAAATTATTTGGAAAAATAATAATAAAAGATAGCGAGTCAGGTACTTTGTTCGACTAAGCTAAACAACCTATTTTTTTAAATAAAAATAAACTTTTTTGTTTTAATGACTCAAATATTTCTGTTCTTTCAAATAGTCGGAAACAACTATGCCAGAAAACAGGAAACAGGTTGTGCTGGAGTGGAATTCGAACCTAGAGATTCCAATACGGAGTCCGCGAATCTACTACTAGACCGCAACCCGTTTTAAATCATATTTATTGATCTAATAAATTACATCTAAATCAAATGATTCCTAACGTCCCATCCCGTCGTCAATCAATTATCGTAGGTAGTTTGATGAATCCTACCACGTGGAAAGCTTAAAATTCTAAATGAAACATCTTGTATATTCTAAAATATTTTGTTATAATGATATTTATCTGTACCTCATGAAAGATAAAAGGATGGCGTTTAAAAAAAATTACAAATATTTTTTAGATGCCAGATTTTAAAAGATAGGAACAATTCTATGGGATTTTCATAAATTTACACATTTTAAAATTGTATTTTTTTTTTCTTTCTTCCGGTGTGTTAAATATATTACTTTTAATCATTGAGATACCTACGTCTTCTCTAACAGCTTGTCGGAGAAGCCTCGGTTCATTAGAAGTACGTCCGATTATCTTCAAAGACCAGTTTCGGAACCAGTGAAACAAATCCAAGCTTCTCCCACTGCAGTCTCCTGAAGTGACGATTACCGTCAATACTACGATCCATTTCAAGTAATTTACGTTAACCTTAAAAAAGAAAATACAAAATGGCAGTCAAAACAGCTCTGGAAAAAATATTCTGTTGAAAATCGTCCAAGGTACAAAGTCTCGTGGATGTTAGACGACAAGATGGAGTGGTTCAATCAATGAACTATCCTCACTATCAGCGCCTGCAGCCTGCAGAGCACCTCAGTTCCAGGTAAAGGGAGACCTTTCACAGGCGAGCCATGAGGAGTCAGGCAGCATCACCATACTCATTCATGGAGTATGGATTTGTTAGACATTTATTTGTTCTACTTAGAAGTAGTAGTATTTTTTATTTAAAAAAATGTATTGTATAATGCCCAGGACTGCCAAAATAACTGAGAGTTGGGTTCGGACTGTTTTTAAAATATCAAAATATCCAAAATACATTACATGTATTCCCCGTGAGTTACAATAACTCATTTTGGGCCTTAAAATAGTATTACATTTATAATAATATTCACTACAGAACACAAAATAACATAAACACAAAAATATTATAACAAGCCAAATAAAAATAAAAATAAAAATACAAGTACACTACTAATGTTAATTATTAACAACGACTCACGGGTAAACAGCTTAGGCTTACCCACATTATTAGACCTCGAAAACCCCCGGAAGCCTGTTTTTTCCAAAAGCCGGTACACGGGCTTTAACCAAAATTTTGTAAACAGTATCGGGGGGATTAGATTTTTCTTTGTCTTTTTTATTAAACATATTTTTTCCCGAAGGAAACTAAAAAGTAAATTTTAAAAGTATATTTAA
>JAGVSP010001904.1:0-34208 GCA_022494985.1 Micrasema minimum
CCGAACCACGTAAAAGACCTTTTTTTAATTTTGTCGATAATGCTTATCTCACCTTCATTTTGCCTAATTTTTAAAAAATTTTCACCTATAAAACATATTTTTTACCACACAATCCCTGGAGATCGCATTTTAAATGCATTTTAATCACTTTTACCCCTTTTTTTCCCAAACCCTACTTCGTTCCCAAAATAAGGGGGGTACCAAACCCTTATAAATGCAATTAGCCTCTTTTGATAAGACTTATGAACAAACCATTTTTAAAGGACCAAACTTTGTTTCCGGGACTAACCCCCTTTCAATGTCCTTTTCCATATTTTCCCCCCTACAACATGCTCCCAATATACAAAAATTCTTCCCCTTTCAAGCTATCGCCCTTTACTACAATCTTACACCACATATTTACAATAGTTTTAAAATAAAAAATCGGGTCTAAAAAAAGGGTTTTTTTTTTAGGGATTTTATAGGAGTACTCCCAGGCGTCCCACCCCCCATAAAAAAAAAGGATCGTTCAATGAATTTTACCATGCCATCTAAAATAACTTTATTTCATTGTGGACGGGCTGTTTGCTATTATTTAAAGAAGAAAACTTTTTTGAATAATAAATATTTTAGGCTATGTAAGCAAATAATAAATAAACACTTACAACGTCCGACTCGGCCGGCGGTTAAAGAAATACTGAATACGCGTCTGGCGGAGTTTGAAGTTTGGCGGAGTTAAAGTGTCATTCATTTTTTGGGTTCAGTTCAAATCTAAGTGTATTAATAAATCAATGGCTTCACCTCACCGCGTAAGCATTAGAAATTTTGATATTTTTACAATTATATGAAATGGCAGCCTCCGTAGCGTAAGACGCTGGACTCACGATATGGAGGCTCTGGGTTCGATTCCCGGGGAGAACACAAACATCAAAAGTGATTTTTCTCAAGCCTGGGTGTTTGCGACGTTGCTCTCCTTAGTTATTGGGCCTCATGGCCTGTAGGGGTGGTTAAATAAACAAAAATAAAATTCCAGAATTGTTGACCACAACAAAGCTTTGAAAAAATTATCACATATACTTCAAAGTATTTTCTAGGGATAAAGCGTTATTGATTTTAGAAAAAGGTTATAAATTCTATGGAAAAAATAACGGGATACCGTCGTTTTTGGTAATATTTTCAATTTTTAAGATAACTAAAGGTGTCAGAAAAAGAACAGTAATAAGTATTTAAAGAGAATATAAAATTTTAACGAATTAGCTGGTTTTTATTTTATTATCTCACTTTTGCGTTAAAAAAATCCCATTTTGCGGTCTCTTCACATTTTATGTGCGCTGCTCATGTGGTCCCGTGTTTTAAGGATAGGGCAAAACATGATATTTTTCCAGCTTTGGTACGCCTTTTATGATTCATTGGTTTGTTAGTTGATAAACAAATAAAATTACTACTTAAATTAAAAAAAATGGATTCTGGTTTAACAGAAAATCCGAAATTCTAAACTTTCACTTCTTTTATTTAAAAAAATATCGAAAATCGAAATAGAGTTTCCCGCCAAATATAAAATTCGACATTCAAATCAACTATGAAAATATCTTAATCTGTGATAAAACACATCACAATGCAATCGCTCCGCTAGCCGTCTCCCTCCCTCCCCGGCCGGGCGGGCGCGTGCGAGCGGGACGCAGAGCGCCGCGAGACAGAAATAGACATTCGAGAGGTAAAATTAGAAAATTCACGCTATACTGTTAACAGGGTAAAGGAAAAGAACGCGAAATAGTTTTCATTTACCGTTAAAATATTGCATCATCGTGATAATTTGTAAAACCACTGTTTTAAACAAGGAGGCTCTATAATAATTAGGCATAATAAATAGCTGAAATTAATTGTCTCAACGACAAAGTGATAATAAATTGATTTGAATATCTGTTCTTTTCTATGGCTGCGAATCGTGGCACCTAACTAGGGCCCAAGACAGCAGAATACTAAGTTTTGATAATAGGTGTCTTAGAAGAATTTTAGGTGTGCGGTGGTTTGACTTTGTAAGGAACACAGAGGTGAGGCAACGGACACAGCAACCCTTGGTATCTACTGTCATCCGGCGAAGGCGTTTCGGCTGGCTAGGCCATATACTACGTATGCCTCCCGAGAGCCTTAACCATGCTTGCCTATTCTACAAGACATCAGGTTCTCGGCGTCCTGGTCGTCCACTGTTGACAATTCGTCGGCAGTTTGCGTCAGAGCTGCGGGACGTGGACTTGACTTGAGAGAATGCGCGGGAGCCGGCGGCCGATCGCTTGGCCTGGAGGCAGTTTGTGGATTCCATATGCTCCACATAGGGAGCGGATATGGTATAATGAATAAATTAAAAATGTTTATATGAATCTACCTCCTTTTACAATGTTATCTGGTTTCTAAGGCCATTGCATTGCCGTCATTTTTTAATTAACATTTCGTAACTAAGAACGGTTTTCAGAGAAATCGTTTATCTATTTTCTGTCAAACTATTACATGGAAGGAGTTAACAGTAGGCTATAATAGACTTCGTCCGCCTCGTAGCACAGTGGTAGCGCATTTGGCTACCGTGAATGAGGTCGCAGGTTCGATTCCCGTAGGGGATCAACATGAAATATTTATTTACATATGATTTTTATATTAATATTTCATGTGTGATACCTTGGACTGGTACTGAAGCGTATGACTGATCATCCTACCTTCACGTAATAAAATGATCAAGATACACTGCACTTGGTGTACTAATGCAGCGCCCTATGCACCATTAGGTGAGATAAGGGAAAGTAGTTGCAGTTATAATACTTTTCTAAAGCAGTGCTAGAATTACGTTTTATATATCTTACCCCGCTTATACATACAATCATAGTCCCCGATTTTCCCCTGGAATTTAGCACTGGAGCAATTATTTTTTATACGTTTTAATAATACTTTCGATCAGAAGCGTGTTAATATTCTTATTTAAATAATTATGTATAAATCTCTTCTAACAAGTAAAATAAAAGAATAGACTATGCAAGAACTATTTTTGATTATAAATTGAAATTACCTGAGGATTCGTTAAATATTAATTATTTTTTAAATGAATTAAGATTGATAAAATCGTACGATAGAAGGATTTCATTTTAATAAGTATTTAATAATATTAAAAAAATAATAATTCTATAGACTGTTCTAAATTTTTACTTTCATTTATTAATTTAAAAATGCTTTCAAGGCATAACTTTTACAATTTTTTTTTGTGAAAAAAAAAAATAGTCTTGTGTAAGTCCAATGTAGTACCTATCACATGCCTTTGGAATATTATTATGTGAAAATCACATTCTAATAAATAAACCTAATACGGTTATAAATGATTAAATGATGAAAAATTCAACCTTTATAAAAGACATAACATATAATAATAATGACTTAAATTCAACAATAAAGATAATTGAAATTAAAATGTCAGCCAAAACCATAATTTTAGCAATGTTTTTTTTTTTACCGAAAGGTTTTTTAATCTCAAAACATCTTTAAACGGCTCTGTTTAAGATTCACTAGACAGATTTAATATTAGATCATGGCATTGCCATATCACATGTACGAAAATAACTTAGATTTTATAAACTCGATATATTAAGCTTACACGCGGAGCGACCCCAAAGATCAAAAAGCACTTAAATATAATTACGAAAACAGGAAACTCGCTATAAAAAAGGACATTATATAAAACAAATTATAAAAAATACATAAAATCTGTCTTTACCTACTATGCTGTTTTTACTGTTAATTTTAAGTACCATGTTTTGATTATCGATTCGGTGTAAAGAGACATCTAGCGGTAGTTTTCCGAAGCTTTGAAGATTCCGGAAACAGTTTTCTGGACGCTTGGAAAAGTCGACGTCGGAGCTTTTCCCAGACGCCGCGACGCGTCGCCACGTGGACGCTGATAGGAGGATGAAATGTTATGTAGGTTTCATAATGTATTATTGTAGATTATTATATTTTGGAACGATTTAGTTGAAAATACTGTCACATTTTATTTTTCTAAATTTTACTACGGCCGTCATGTTTATGTACATTATATTCTCTGGGAACTTGTGATATAAAATTTTACTGGTAAATTCTAACCTTCGTGTAGTAAATTATCAAGTTGAATCGCACTTGGTGTACCATTTCAGTGTGCCCTATGCACCATTGAATGCGGGTAGGGGAAAGTAGTAGAGGTAATACTATTTTTAATATCGTCAATTTTATTGGTTAAATATATCAAAGAGCACTTTATACGGGGCATAAAACTATAAAGTTTGCAAATCGTCCCGTATAAATCGAAAACTGTATGGAATATTGAATAGTTGACGCGACGGCGACGTTTGGCTTTATTTTATTTAAATTAACATATTTTCATAATTTAAAAATTGAAATTGAAAACCAACTAATTTTAAAAAAAGTTGTAATGATGTATCATCATAAGACTGGAAAAATAACATTATATGTAGTTTAGTATTTATTTTATATTTTACATTATCACAGAAAGGTACATAATTTTCTTATAAAAAAAAAGAAGAAATCGATATAAACAAGTACGATGTTGTCTTCAATGCTTAACAATCTGCGTAGCCAAAAATGCTTAACAATCTTCTCAACAGATGTCACCAGAGAGAAAAAATGTTGAAAATTGACGAAAAACAATTAGTCTGCGAAGAGGTGTCAGTGAGAACATGCTGACGGAATGAAGTAAAAGCCAGAACTCATTTGGGCCAAAATGTCTTTTACGACATTGGTTGTTAAAGCCATTTTGGCCTAAATAAGTTTTGGATTTTACTACATTTGTTGCTCAAAGGTTCGATGTATTTCACTGCGCTTTAACAGCACTTTATTTCAGAGGATTATTATACCGAGAGAGTGTTGAAAGGAAGATGGAGCTATGCCACATAAATGTAATGAATTTTTTTAAATGCCTTTCCCTTATTCGCACATTATGGTGCATAGGGCACTGGCTTGGTGCAACAAATACATTGTATTTTAATATCTTGATTTGATAACAATTTGCTAATTTGCTTACTTCGTACTTAATTTTCTCGAAAACCATGGGTCAAATAAAAAAATTAAAAAAATTCATAAAAAATTAGAAAATAAAACAGTAATCCTTACATCATATTTGGAGTCGATTTTCAAGAATAATTTTTTTTTTATTGGCCCATAGTTTTCGAGAAAATTGAGTACGAAGTTTATTGTTTTTCGATAAATTTTTGACAATTGTTACCAAATATAATTTATTTTAGTCAAATTAATTACTATCCATAAAGAAAACAAAATTAAAAAAACGCATTTTAATAAGAGTTTCAGCAATTTTACTTAATCTATCTGCCATACTTAATAAAACTTTTGTAAGAAGAAAAAATTTTTTTTTCAAGCTCAGTTTAAAAAGTCATATACACACATCGTCTCCAAATACGATGTAGATTCACCAGTTTTCGGTTGTACTACGAGTTTTGTTACACCATTTATATTATACATATTTTTTAAATAATGAGAAATATTCACTAAACACGTTTAAGTAACATTGACATAGTTTGAGTTTACCTTTGCATTATGTACAAAGTGAATAATATGCCATCTCAATTACTTCATTATGTAAGTTATTCTTTTGTCTAACGCACATAAGTTCTTAAGGATGTCTGCGGTAGATAGTAGATGTGAAATTATGGTTAAGTTAATTTTTAAGTGCACTGAATGCTGTTGACATGCGATCTGCCAGGCGAATGTGCTGTAAAAACTATCTATGAAAAGCAGCACCAATGTCTAAATTAAGAGCAAAATTGCAAGGCTGAGATGAGTATTGTTCAACATATAGCTTACTGCTTATCTATATTATACCTAAGTAATGAAGGAGAGCTAAAAAAAATTACTAATTTTGCAAAACAAAGCCATGCGAATCATATTGAAATGCAGTAGAAGAACAAATATTTAAAAAAAAAATTAAACTTTTGAATGTTATGTGAACCAAAGAATCAAATATAATGTTGATAATGAAATTAACAAAATTGTTAAGGGGACAATTCCAAGATATTTGCAAAACAAATTAAAAAACAATGACTTTTTTCATAAATATGCAACAAGAGGTTAAAAAAATATAAGGTTAGAAAAGAAAAGAAAAACTATGTCACAGAATTGCCTTATGTATAAGGGCATTAAAATGTATGAGAGAATTCCAGATGATAAAAAGAAATGAACAAAATGTAAATTATTTAGGGTTAAATGTAAAAAATATATGTTGTTGAAAAATATAAGTGTATTATATTATAGCTAAATTGAAAAATGTATAACGTTAGGAGAAGAATAGTTAGGAGAAAAAAAAAGTGTAATGTACATGAAAATAATATTAGTCTATGTAAATTAATATAGTCATACTAAATAAATATTATAATTGAAAAAAAATATATAAAAAATCTCCAGATATGTATGTATGTAAAAAATGACCAAATCTATGTATGTAGGTTACAGAGGATAATAAATCCACAAATATAAAAAAGAGGCCAAAACTAAAAAACGGTAATATTATTAATTATAAATAAAATTCAGTTCGGGAAGATATCAACCATTTTATATCATCAATTTTGTGGCTACCTTCTAACTCACTCAATGCAGTTTAATATTACGCTTTCGTATAAACCTTAATATATTATTATTCTAAGAAATGTCGAAAACGATAAAGAAAGCCATAAAAATAAATAATACTGATGAAAATTCTTCCAATTTACTAGGAAAAGCAATACCAAAAACATATATTTAATGCTTTTTACGAAGAGAAGGTAAATTTCTTTGGAAACAGGGGAGAATAAACACATAAATTCATTTATTTCCCAGAAAAATTAAGCAGTAATTGTTTGATCGCTCATATCATCAAATATCATGACACCGAAATGTCATTTCAGAAGGGTTACCACTAAAAGCTTTCCTAATCTACACATAGCGGCGAACAGGACACTGTTTTGGTGTACCAATTGGGGTTGTTCACGATTGCATGAATATCCCTTGAAAACGTTATAAATATTTAAAGTATATTTGTACATTATTCCAACGATAAAAACACAATGATTCATGTTGTTTTCATTTATAAAAATTAAAAACACGAAATTACCACTAACGCGTTTTGGCTAATGACTATACCCTACACATAAAGGCGGGAAATTCATTACGAAGTCAGCGCCCATATTATTGACGTCACAAGACCGCAATGCGCGCCAAATGGAGGATTTTGCGAGCGATTTGAAAAAGCGTATTTCAAACCGCGCTAGATTCGTATGACATCGTAAAAATTAAAAAAAAAAATCCTTGTTATTGTTATTTTTCAATCAATTTTTTTGAAATAAAAAATAGAAAAATCGGAAAAGACCAGTGCTGTGAGTCTTGGTCGTTTGATCACACGAAGGGCAAGGTGACCAGTCTACGCTTCAGCCCAAGGTTACATATTAAATGAGATATTTTCATGTGAAAAATAAAATTGAAATTAATATCTCATATTGACCCCATCGGGAATCGAATCCGCGATCTAATGCACGATAGCCTAGCGCGCTCATCACTTCACCACAAGGCCGATGTGTTAAATACATACGTACTTTTTTTTGTTGATCTGCGCAATGTTTATTGTTATTATTATTTTAACCACCTCAACAGGCCAGAGAGCCCAATTACAGACGGGAACAACATCACAAACACCCCTTATCCACACCCAGTGGTGTATAGGGCACTGTATTACCTTTAGTATAAATATACATATCGTCTCCAGCGCTTAAATGTTCAGATTTCCCCAACACGTACACCACACACCACACACATACCACAACACAACATACACTTGACATAACATAATCACTTAGTATTACTATTGTTTGCTCACTTCATGTCTTCAGAAATTTGTCTTGTACATTGTGTTGTCCACGTAATTGGTGTTATGTTGTATATATTACCTTAAATTGATCTTAGTTCATTGTAGCTAACATATAACTGTGTGCACAACATTAAAATATAGATAAATAAGTAATATGGCTGATCAAAATTTAATATTTCTTTTGATAAAAGGGTACAACGGACATAATCAGGTATTGCCATAACGCCTTTACTTATGCCATAACTTTTTTTCGCGTCTACCGCTTGTCTAATTTGTGACGTTTGATGTTACAGTGAAGGAGAATTATGTCGAAATTAACATAATATTATATGTGTCATGGCATATTTTACATAATTTATTAATTTCTTGGAAATAGAAAACTTAAGGCAGATCGCCAGTGGTGATACTGAATATAAACAATGGACTTAGGTATTTGAATTAACGCTGTTTATGTATACACATCTATATGAATATATATAACACATGGAAAAGTGTTGTTAAAAAAAAATATCAAGAAAATTAACACAACTTACTTATGTATTATTTATATGAACCTCCATTTTCGTTCTATTTTTATTTATTTAGTGACAGTTGTTTCGCCTCATCAGGGCATTTTCAGTTCGTAAAACAGTTTGAAAATGCACCGACGAGGCGGAACAGCTGTCGCTAAATAAAAATAAACATTGAATAACCATAATCATAGAAATGACCACTCCATATGCAACGTTAAAAATTTGATACAAAATATTCTATCGTTGCGGTAGGAACTGGTCAAAAAAGAAAATTTTATTCTACCTTAAAATGTGTATCTAGCAGTTATTTTAATGGAATTGAATTATTTCGCTAAAGATATGTTTTTACAATTCCATTTGCATTTTGCAGAGAAACAAGATAATAAAAAATGCTTGACGTAACATGCTAAGACCTCCATAAATTATTATTATGCTAACGATTTTGAGGCAATTATCACCCTTCAAAATATTAGAATTATCAAAAAAAAATCACATACCCTATGAGCTTTTACGTATTTACATTTGATTTATTTAGGTAGTATTAGACACGACAAATCAAATTAATTTATTTTCTGAAAAAGTTTTGAAAGCTCCGCCCCTGTTATATTTACATAAATTTATGAACAACCCCCTTTAAAATAACTTAAATTTAATAAATAAAAATTAAAATCACCATTGATAATATAATTATTGTATCCCTGCACGCCTACCTATATATTTTGCTATCAGAATTCGTGATTTATAATTTTTTGTATGTTATAATAATTGAATATGAATAGGTAATTACCAATAAGAATATTCATACAAATACGGAAAAATATGAGAAATTAACACTGATTAAAAAATCTGAACAAAAGTAATAATTGTAATCAAATGCCCGTAACATTTTTTAAAATGTCAATGCAGTGAGTTTATTATTATATTTTTAAAGTATTTTTTATAGTAGTAGTAGTAGCATGTAGCATAATATTATCTAGAACTTGTTAGATGTAGAAGAACCCGCGGTAAATCGAATCATAACATTATTGTATAGTGAACATTGAACATTAATTTTAGATAACGATTTTTTTATCTCAATGTCAAAGTCGATTAAGATTAAATAAATAAAAATAAATAAAATTTACCGATATCCTTACTGCTAGCTACGTGTGTAAGTAGCGAGTTATGTATTTGTATTCCCATTAGTGCAGTTGGTAATACGTCCTGAACTGACACTAAACTCTGCAGGACATTCCCAGACACCATTAATGTGAATTGCGATCAACTTTACTATCAAAACAAATCACTCAATACACCAGGATCCTCACACTTTCACTTTAATCTGAGCTGTCGGAGAAAAATTCGTCTTTAAATTGTATCTTCTTCGAACCATTTTCACAAATTCCACAGCATCACTTTAAAAAAATTAACTTTGATTTATTCCACCTTTGTGCACTTTTTACCCCTTTTATGGCACTGAATGTCAGAGGCCGCGTAGGTACTCGCTTTGTTTATTTTCCGCGTCTGGCAACCTTCACTTACAAGATGGCGGCCGGCGAGCAGCTGAGCGATGACACGAGCACGTTCGCCTTCCTGAAATGATTGAAACACACTGACATTAGCGAGAGCACAGAAATAAAACCACGCCGTTACAGCATTTACTTGATTGTGTATTTGCCAATAAATGTATAACAAACTAAAAATGCTGCCTCCGCAAATACATGAGTCAGGAATTAGAGTTTAGACTCTAGAGTAAGCGGGAAAGACCGAAAAAGTGTCACATGGGTTCCCGCCAGAGATGTGACAAAGATAACGTGAACTGATTGAACGTTAGGTTTCCTTTTTCTTTTCATCAAGTTTACGCGGGAATGAAAAAAGTATTCGTAACAGTTGGGGAAATAATATTATAAATGACAGCCAGCGTTTTCATTTATATTAAGTTAGTATTTCGAAATCCATGTCTGCCTTTAAATTAGGGCAACGATTTTAGATTCCAAGAGAAATAAAGTATTTATCCTCCTGATGTAGGTATAAAATATAATCAGTTCATCATAGAGAATAATATGGTAGTTAGGTGTTCACATTTTTATCAAACTCATAATGTTTGTACTTCATAATATAAAATCCACCCAAAAAGGACAGGTTAATAAGAAATAAACAAACAATAATAATGACGGAAAACAAAGATTTAGAAAAGAATTAAACATTCAATTACTTGTTAAGTTACAGAATGTTTTTATTTTATACAGCAAAGAAATGATAAAATTCACAATTATTACAATACGCATTTTAATCAAATCAATTAAAATATAATCGTTCGTTTCAGGACTTTGTCTGGGTCTTCTGATTGCCGGACATGTGGTTTGATTACAATAGTTATAACAGCGTCCAATTCCTTAACAAAGTAATATTATTTCTGTCAGTATATTAAATTTGTGTTATTATGCAACGGTTAAAACATATTCTACGAGTTGCAAAGTCAAATTTTCAGTCAATCAATTATCGGAAAACTGTTTTGATTACATCACCGTATAGTGTTTGGATCAACTGATTTAACGTCTGAAAAGCTAACACCAGGGGTAATATGATGTGAGCAATGTTTATAATTGTGCTATCATTAATTTAGGCTGAAAAGTCATACATTAAACGGAAATTCTAAAATATTTATGTTGTAAATACGTTATAAAATTTGAATTCGAATTCAGAGCATACCTCAAATTGAATTGAAAATCTGTCAAACGATTTATAAAAGGTAAATTTGAGCTGTCAAAAAGTAAAAATAAACGTTTTGGAAATAGATAGGTGTGTTAATACTTTTTTTTTGTTGCTCTTTGTAGATCTGTAATTTTAATATGGTAAATTAAATAATATTTTTTCTAGAAAATATCTCAATATTTGTTAAAGTTTTAATGATTTTTTAGCAAAATCTGTTGATAAAATCGTAAGTTTAAATCCAAATATTGTGTAGCTATCTAAAATACAATAATTTTACGTTGGCACAACACATGTTTTACCAAGTTTTTACTGACATTTACACACGCTTTTACATGTTAATTATATCTTATATTGATTTAAGTTTACAGAGAAAACAAGCATCTTCAATTAACCAAATGAATATCGCTTAACAACGGCAAAAATAATAATGTATTACATAAAAAAGCAATAAAGAAAGCAATAAAATAGGCGGTCTCAATAGCATAGTAAAAATAATGAGTCGAATGAAAGGCAAATTGACGTAACCATTATTTTGAAATTTTGAGATAATATTGAAAAACTATAAAAGATATAGATAATAGACGATTTTCAGAATATTTTTTTATTGGCTATTAAATTAAAAAGCAAAATCACAAATGATAGGTGCGATTTTAAAAAAATAATTGTAATAATTAAGAAAGATTTATTCATTCATTTATTGAAAACTTCACGTACAATTACATAGCAGGTGAACAAGGGCGGGGTTATTGCTTTTTAAGCAATATTTTCCAACCATTTCCAAAGATATACGATGTTAAACACTGACATTTTCAATTCCGGCTGAAAAGGTAAACTACTGAACATCTACGAGTATCTGTCTGTCCATGCTTTAAGTCAAGCAGTGCGCAGAGAGAGAGAGAGAGAAAGCGCTGTACTTCGAGTCTGTCTGTCTTTTTTTTCTACCGAAATGGAAACACGCGAACGCGTCATGCTAGTACCAACAAAAAATAATGACTTTTTGGTTACGCGAATTTTGTTAATAAAAATTATGAATGAAAATATTTATTTTTAAAAACTTTTTTAAAGTGGACGAAAGAAATAACTTTTTTCTTCTTATGCAATGAAGATGAATGTTTTAGCACTTTCGCAAATATAAATAAAAAAACAAGGAGATTTTTGTATATAACACGTTGTTTTGTATTTTCACGTTGACACCGCAAAAACTTCGGAAGGTGATTATTCGTGGTATTCTGAGAAAAAAATCCTAATAAAGATTTTTTAACGAAGCAATTCAATATTCTTACAAATCAAAATACGTATAAAAAAAGCTAAACTGTTGCCAGTCGTAGGTAATGTAGATATTATACGTTACGTGTGCCATTACGACTGGCAAATAGTTAAGCTAGGATTACTCACAACACTTTTTATCATGATACTTATTTTGATTTATAAGAAATTCAAAATGCTTAATTCAAAATCTTGATTAGGATTTTTTTCTCAGAATACAACGAATAATCCCTCTCCGAAGTTTCGCAGGCCATGTCAGCGTGAAACACGCTCACGGCATTTTTTTATCCTACATATTATATGAATAAGGCATGGGTGACTCCGGACACATCTATATCTTCGGATATATATCTCGAAGTGAATAAAATGTAACCACTCTTTTCCTTTCCATAAATTAAACATATCCCATATCCGGCGGCGGCCGGAGCGAAAAGATTATCATACCTCGCACATTGGTGCGAGGAGGTAAAAGGAGTCCGAAATGGTACGAAGAATGAACAAGAAAATGAAATACTATAGTATGAAAGAGATAATAGAATATTAAAGGTGACTATCGCGCAAAGTGTAAACGTCACATATCTCCAAAATTGAGATATTTCCTCAAACCAGTTTTTATATCAAGTTTTTATATGTTTTTTTAATATGATACTAATTCAATAAAAAACATAAAATTTTGGGTCATCATTAAAACATTTTCATTTTTACCGCTTTTCGACACATAAAAATTTTGAGTCGAGTTGGCAAAACGCCCGTCATTTTTAACTGGGGTCCATTGATACATTTACAAGTCGAAGTTAGGTACTAATCTCGGACACATCCTCACTCCACATGTCTCCAAACTTACTTAACTCCCATATATATTTAGCGAATATAGATATTCCATTATATATCCCGAGGTAGATTTTTTTCAAATTCAGGAATCTGGATATTCGAGCGTTTACAGGGCTTATGACCTGTCATTGGCTGGGTTAAGTGGCCACTTTATGTAGGTACTACAACATTCCCCATTCCGCTTATTAGCGAAAAAGTGTGAATAAGTGTGGATATTCGCTAATAAGCGGAATAGGGAATGTTGTTGGTACCTACATTAAGTGGCCACTTAACCCAGCCCAATGACAGGTCATAAGCCCTGTACACACTCGAATATCCATATTCCTGAATTGAAAAAAAAATCTAAATAGCGAATAAGTGTGAATAAGTGTGGATATTCCGCACTACCTAATAAACAATGTTTATTAGACCCTATACCGACATGGCTTCTAAAAAAGTGCATTAATGCTCTAGCTCCATTCCTAACAGATTTGATCAACTTATCCATGGAACACGGTATTGTTCCAAAACATTTAAAAAAAGCCAATATATTTACCTCTGTTAAAAAATCCTCAGCTCGATGTGGAGTCACTTTCAAACTTTCGCCCTATTTCAAATTGCCACTTATATCTAAAATGATAGAAAAAATAGTCTCTCGGAGACTCGTTACTTATATCGAGCATAACTCGTTATTTTCGGTAAGGCAATCTGCATACCGAAGTTTTCATTCTACGGAGACAGGAGTGATAAGAGTACTGTCGGACATAATAACGGCTGTTTGACTCTGGTAACTTGATATTGATAGCTCTCTTTAACATGAGTGCTGCATTTGACACTGTAGACCACGGTATTTTGCTTGAACGCTTGGAGAAAAGTTATGGTATTTGTGATCAAGCACATGCCTGGTTCAGTTCATACCTCCAAGAGAGGGAATACGCAGTAGTGTACCAAAATGGACCTCACCTAACTATCGAGTTACTACTGGAGTGCCTCAAGGTTCAGTACTCGGACCACTTCTCTATCTCCTCTATACTAAAGATATAGAGAACATTATAAAATCATGTGGACTGTGGTCGCACTGCTATGCGGATGATACACAAATTTATTTTTATTGTACACCAGGTGAGAAGGATGACCTTGTTATGTTGATTGATAAGTGCATTGAGAGAATTGGAATTTGGATGGCTGAAAAATAGACTTACGTTGAACCCGTCCAAAACAGAACATCTATGGATGGCCTCAGCCAAACGACAAAGTTTAATTAAAAATGCGGGCCAACCGACACACGGAGTACTGCCTCACCCGCTGTTAAACTATTGGGCGTATTTCTGAATTCTGACCTTTCTCTTGATGTACAAATCAGTAGAACGATAAGTTCATGTTTTTACCAACTGAGACAGATTAAAAGCATACGCCAAAATCTGCCGGTTGACGCCACCCGTCAATTAATAAACGCGTTTGTAGTGTCTCGAGTCGATTATTGTAACGGCATATACGCCGGACTACCGATGAATAAAATGACTCGCCTGCAATCAGTATTAAACGCTGCAGCTAGACTTATCTTCGGAATTTCTAAGTTCGACCACATCACTCCACTGCTAAAGAAACTGCACTGGCTGCGCTTTCCACAAAGGGTAGAATACAAACTCTGTTGGCTAATGTACAAAGCCATGCATGATGCCGCTCCAGAGTATTTAAAAGAGCTTTGCATTCCAGATGAACTAGCTGAAAGACGTCTCACACTTCGATCAGCTACATCTACAGCTATAGGCAGGTTTTTAGTACCGATCCGTAATCAGCGCACAAAGTTTGGAGAGCGCGCTTTTGCGGTTGCGGGCCCTGTGGCTTGGAATGCTCTCCCACCAGAAGTGCGCAACTGTGAGAGTGAAGTGATGTTTCGAAAGAAACTTAAGACATATATGTTCTCAAAATCTTTGATTAATTTTTATAATGGTATTTTCTACTCAGAAATTGAGTTTTCACTCACTTAAAATTTCCCGAGCCTTTAAATTCAATATTTAAAGCGCCCTTGAATCGAAGATATCTCGATAATAGGTTTGTTTGTTTGTTTAGGCGGCGATTCCGCTTCCCGGTTTTCCCTCGCTGTATTTCTCGCCTCGGTTTTACGTCATGTTTAACTGTAGTGGTAATGTTCGCTGGACTGATGAGTCCCAATGCACCGATTCGCTGGACTAATGGGTGCCCTGCCGTTGGCGTCGGCCAGCCAGATGGGCTGTGACGTCAGAGGACTCCGCCCAAGATATTGGACGGTTGCCGGAGCCGGGCGGTATAGTCCGTCGGAAGTGGTTTTATTTTTTAAATTTTTATTTACGATTATTTGGGACGAATTTTTTTTCCGTTATATGTACGGATAAAAAACGTAGATTTACGTAAACGGTAGGCCAAAAAATCGATTTGACAATTTGACCCAAATCAAAAGTATAAAGCCATAATTTTGCTACAAAAGTATAGAATCAAAAATATTCTAGGCAATAAATGCGCAACAAACTTTTTGTGCAAGACAGTTTTTTAATTTTAAATATTTATTTTTATTATTTCGTAAAATAGCGTACATTAAATATACTACATAAAAAAGTTCTCTAATGCATATTTTTATCTACTACTAGTACTGCTTTCCCTTATTCGCACCCAATGGTGCATAGGTCACTGAATTGGTTACACCAAGTGCAGTAATTTTTATCTATCCAATAAAGTATTATAGGTTATACACTCACATCATATGTTATTTATCACAAACATAAAATTTCATTTTATTTTTGAGTTTTTTTTTTCTCTTCATATTGCATTCATCCCCATTTCATACTTCATATGAATTCTTCCCCCATTTCATAAAAACAGATTTTTTTTCTCAAAGGTAATCTATTTTTTTCTTTATCTCTTGTGTTGGGTCCGTGTTATGTTTGATTATGTTTTCTTCTCCAGAATTCAGAGTTCTTACTAGAGTTAATAATTTTGAAAACAAATACCAGTTGACCAGAAATACCGTAGTATCTAATCATAATAGCGATACTCGAAACCGTGATCCTCTCCTTTATCCTCACCGACGTTGCCACTGGGCACTCCATTGATACACCAAGTGTAGTGGATCTTGATAATTTGTTATCCGAAGGCAAGGTGATACTATCTTACGCTTCAAAGCCAGTGAAAGATGTCACATATATGAAATATTTTTATGTGAAAATAATCAAATAAATTTATCATTATAATCCTCTTCGAGAAACGAACCCGCGACTTCATGCATGGCAGCCCAACGCGCTCCCGCTACACTATGAAGTGGACTTGAAAATATAATCAGCATCATCATCATACCATATCCGCCATATGTGGAGCGTATGGATTCCACAAACTGCCTCAGTTCCCGTGCATCCTACTAAGTCAATTCCACGTCTTGCAAACTGCCGGCGAATAATTGTCAACAGTGGACGTCCAGGTCGCCGAGAACCTGATACCTTGTTAAGTAGGCAAGCATGGTTAAGGCTCTCGGGAGGCATGCGTAGTATATGGCCTAGCCAGCCGAAACGCCTTCGCCGGGCGTAGACCGCGATCGACCGGTCGATCGCGTGTAACTATTTAGTCGCCCGCCTGTCGATATGTACCCATCTCTGACGCCCGTCCCGCACAGCTTGTGAGACAAGCCGTGCGACAGAGACAACGGTCTACAATCTCGAAGTTAGCCGATTATCGACGAAAGCCTCTCTCTAAAACCCGACAGGTAAAACAAGGACTTGAAATTTTTTCATCCACGTAGCGACAGTAGTGCGGAGCGGATGTGTTAGTGCCCATTTTAATTACAACGAAAGTTACCAGTAGTGACAGTAGCCATTATTTCGAGTAGCGCGGAGCGGATGTGTTAGTGCCCATTTTAATTACAACGAAAGTTACCAGTAGTGACAGTAGCCATTATTTCGAGTAGCGCGGAGCGGATGTGTTAGTGCCCATTTTGATCACAACGAAACTTACCAGTAGTGACAGTAGCCATTATTTCGAGTAGCGCGGAGCGGATGTGTTAGTGCCCATTTTGATCACAACGAAAGTTACCAGTAGCCATTATTTCATGTAAGTTTATGTTTTTTACCAAGCTCTTTTATAATTTTTTAACCACAATTATTTTTACTAATAAATTTTTTTTTTTTTTCAGTTTTTTTACCCACAATGAGTCACCCGACCACAAGTTCCAAGAAGTCGAAAATGTATCATTATAATGATAAATGGGAACAAGAGTTTTTTTTCACAATGAAAAAGGATACATGTATTTGCATTATTTGTCTTTCAAGCGTATCACTTCCAAAAAAGGGCAATGTTGAAAGACACTTTAGAACAGTCCATAAACAATATGAGAATAAATATCCACTTGGCACCGAATTACGGAAAGCAAAAGTACAGCAATTAATGAAACAACTAAATATGCAACAGTCATTTCTTGCGAGATCAAGTACGAAGTCGAAAACAGCCACCATGGCCTCATTTAAGGTAGCTGAAATTTAATAAAACATAAGAAGCCCTTTGAAGACGGCGAAATATGGAAGGAAAGTTTTATTAAAGCAGGAGAAATATTGTTTCAAATTTTAACAATAAATCTGAAATAATTGCTTCAATTAAAGAAATGTCGCTGTCGAGAAACACCATAATGCGTAGAACAGAAGCGATGAGTCAAAACTTAGAAGAGATTCTGAAAGAAAATATTAATAAATGCAGGTTCCTATCCATACAATTCGACGAGTCAACGGATGTCACTGATACCGCCCAACTTTGTTTATTTATTCGAATGTGTTTTGAAGATATGTCTGTTAGAGAAGAACTGCTAGCAATTTTACCGATGAGCGGACAGACGAGAGGTTTAGATATATATAATTCGTTTAAGTCTTTTATCACTAAAACAGAATTTCCAATACATAAACTGGTATCGATTACGACTGATGGAGCTCCTTCTATGGTTGGGAATCATAATGGATTTATAGCAATTTGTAAAAATGATGATAATATTCCAAGTTTCACCAATTATCATTGCATTATCCATCAGCAAGCATTGTGCTCAAAAATTTTAAAGTCAGATGATGTGATGAATTTAGCATTTAAAATAGTTAATTCTATTCGTGGAAGCAGTTTGCAAAGACGCAGATTCAGAGCATTACTAGAGGAATGTGAATCTGACATCGGGGAACTACTATTGCACACTGATGTAAGGTGGCTAAGCCGTGCAAAGTTTTTAAAAAGATTCTTGATCTTTTGCCTGAAATAAAAGAATTTATGTCAACTGGCAATAAATCATATCCTCAATTGGAAGATGATAAGTGGGTGCGTGATCTTGCTTTTCTCGCTGATATTACAGGAAAGCTAAATGAATTAAATTTGCAACTTCAAGGAAAGAACAAAACATTGACTGAAATGGTTAGCGACGTGAATGCATTCAAGGTGAAACTTACATTCCTAGAAGCACAATTGAGGAAAGGAGATTTAAAACAATGGGAAAATATGGCAGCTAAATCAACAGATAAAAACTCAGATGAATACGGTCAATATGCCAATAAGATAACTCTGTTACGAAATGAGTTTGATAGAAGATTTAAAGATATTTCAAAAATACAGGATATAATAGTATTCATGTCGTTCCCATTCAATGATGAAATAAACATTGAAGAAATATCTATAAAATTAAAAGAATTTTTGGATGTTGACCAAATAGCAGTTGAGAATGAAATTCTTAACCTTAAATGCGATATCTTTTTGAAATCAAGGGCCTCATCTCAAAATAGTTTTTGGAATTTACTTTGTGAAGAAAATATCCATGTTTATGGAGATGTGCAGCATATTTAACTACCTTTTTCGGTTCTACCTACCTTTGCGAAACAACATTTTCTGCTATGAATGCAATCAAAACAAAACATCGCTCCCGTTTGACAGATGACCATTTGACAGCATGTTTACGAATAGGTATAAGTACATATGAACCACAATATGAAAAGCTTGCCGAAAATATGCAATGTCATGTCTCCAGCGCGTCCTCTGATACGAAATAAAAAATAATTGTTAATATGTATTTACGATAACGTTGTTCGATTTAATAATAAAAAAAAATATATAAAAAAATTGTTTGATTTATAAACTAATTAGTTTAAGAATCATTATTTTCTCTCATTAGAAAAAACTTGATATTGATATTGAATATGTATTATTATTATCTATACTACTACTACTTTCCCTTATCCGTGCTCAATGGTGCATAGGGCACTACATTGGCACACCGAGTGCAGTGAATCTTGATCTCTTGTTACATGAAGGCAAGATGATTATTATCTATGTTTATTCTAAATTTAAACTTATTTTTGGCTTTAAATTACTATTTTTATTATGATCATCTAATACATATGATGTTGGTAGACCGCCACCTATAATTTAAAAAATAGTCGATCGTAGTGGTCAAAAGTTTGGCCAGACGTTGAAGTTGAGTTTCTGCTAAGGATTATCTGGGTTAACAAAATGTTATAATCTCGAGACAAATTAATTTGCACTGAACTAGCTGATGCCTGTATTGCTTTGAGCTCCCAATGATTGTAGTACATTTATTTTCCATTTGTAGGTTACGTAAAGTAAAAAAAAAACAACACTAGGTTATCTTAAAAATTACAATTTGACATCTCAACAGAGACGAGACGTTTGGAAGGAAATATGGATATTTACAGGGCTTATGACCTGTCATTACAACGTTTCCCATTTCACCTACTATTTTATATCCATATCTGCCAATTATCAGAACTTGTATAAATACAGTGAAATGGCGCCCAAGTTGTCTTCAAGTATTTAGACACACTCAAAATGTTGTTTAAAAATAATAGATTAGTTTAGTTTATTTATTTTCAAAATAGGATGCAATGTCATTAATTGTCAATTATTATTTTTAAAATTATCACAGTAAATATCATAAAAATTAAAAATACACACATCCATTATTTTAAATAATTTAAGGTACATGCATGGCGTAACAAAACTCGCAGTACAATCTGAAAACTGGTGAATCTACATCATATTTGGAGTCGAATGCTTAGGCTGCGAGTAGGTAATATGGCTTTTGAATCTAACTTTAAAAAAATAAAAAAATCTTCTAATAAAAGCTGACGCGTGAATTCTTATTAAAATACGGGTTTTGATTTTGTTTTCTTTATGGATACTATTAATTTGGCTAAAGTCTAAACAAATGATATTTTATAGAAAATTTTAAAAAAATTGTAGAAAAAAAAAATCCAACTTCTTTCTCAATTTTCTCGAAAACTATGTGTCAAACAATTTTTTTAAATTACACTAAATCAATTCCAAATATGATGATAGATTCACTGGTTTACCGCTTGTACATCGAGCTTTGTTACACGGTGTATATATGTAGAAAAGCTTTGTTTTTTCTTTTCCTTGGTGTTCCGATGCAGTGCCCTATGCACGGATAGTGAAAAGTAATAGTAGTAAAAGAAGTATACTTGTACGATTTTCCTCCGATAGCCCTGTAGCTCAAGCACAGATAACTATCGACGTAGTTAAAAGCGTGCTAATCATGTGCTAACGCTAACGATTTGAGCAATCACAATGACATACCGTTCAATACCGCGATCGCTGAGCCGAGCATTGACGATCTGAGCCGAGCGGAGCCGATCTACGGTATATCGCGGCCTTACGTCAAACGTCAAATCATCGCGCTTGTCGGATTTTTTTTATTATGTCGACTGCTTTTCTCAATATTTGGCTTGCCGAAAACCGGCTAAATTATAATAAAGATTGAATGAAGATTTGTGCGAATAAGATATATCTCGGGAAATGCCTCGCGACTAGTATGCGCTCGTTTAATAATCCCGATCGATAACTTTTAACGCGTGTTCCATTGTGATCGCGAAAACGTTAAACATCCATGGGTAAGAAATCGTTATCACGTCGCTTATTACCGAGTCGCTAGTGATCTGTGATCGAGCAACTGGGACTGTAAAACAGGGTGCTCGCTTGCTCGTATCACCTTTTGAAGAAATTGGGAGACAATATACGCGATGTTCGTTTCATACAAATGCCAATCCAGGAAAGTGACTGGAAAAGGGACTTACGGTTTTCTCCTTAGCACGACACTCCAAATTGCACTTGTTGGTTTTGATTTTCACTTGGTTTTAATGATTTTTGATAACGTTACGATAAAGAGCACGGCCCGCGTTATCGTTCGATTTTATGTTGTATGTTGCTGATGTGTTTTGTTCGAGGGTAATGACTCGACTGTCCGAGTTTTCGTTGCCGGCCGCTAGGGTAGGATATGACAGAGGACAAAAAAGGACAAAATTGACGTTTGACGAAATATTAATAAGTCAGTCCTGAACAATACTTTTCGTTAAAAAAACATAATTTTACGGCCACGTAAATTTCAGTAAGTGCCCACGCGACATCTCCGTCCCATGTTTTTAGTGTAAAGAAAAACACGATTTTTTCTAGTGCTGGCATTTCCCAAAAACAAATTTATATGAAGGACTAGAGTTTTTCTCATCTCAGTCGAAATTTCCCTTCGCAGTCAACCTCTCGTAGTTTTTTTTGGAGTACGGACTTACCACTTAAACGAATTTTCAAACAACCCGATGTTTACAAATCTTATTTTAGATATTTCGTGAGGGCCAGTGCAGGCGGTCCGTATGCCAGGAATAGCAATCTACTGCATTAGGAGGATAATAACAATAAACATCGGGGAATAATAAGGGTTGGTTAGAAGATATTGCTTAAAAGCAATAAACCCGCCCTTGTACACTCGCTGCGTAATTGTACATTAAGTTTTATTTATTTATTTCTTTTCTGTACATATACAGAACATTCACAGGTGTGAATGTTCCAGTTACATATATACAGGTGAAAATGATATTTATTGCAAAATTATTAAATATTTACAATAAAAAATAGGCTCTATAATTATGCATATAAAAACTAAGAAGAAACAATTATAAAAATAATAAAAATAAAATATATACATACGTACATAATACACCGTGTCCCACGATGAGACCGCGAAACTCCGGAGGGTGATTGTTCATAGTATTCTGAGAAAAAAATCCTTATAAAGTTTTTTGATCCGGGCATTTCCAATAATTAACTTTAAAAAAGTATTCATAAAAAGCGATGAGTGTAATACTGGCTTCTGTTTGAAGTGCTAGCGGCGGCGGGGTGGCGGTGGGCGGGGAGGAGTGGGGGTCCGCTCTGGTACGCCTTGTACGGACATTCGAAATTCGAATTTCATATCTGAATCTTTAGTTTAAGTTTCAAAAATATGTGGTTTCTTCGCGCTTATTGGTGCAGGTCACGTGGTGTGAGCCAGTTCAAAAATTGACGGTATTACACGCGTGAATTTTTATTCATATTTTAATAATTTTTTTAAGAAATTAGAATTGAGTTTTTTGAAAAACTTTGTTAAGATTTTTTTCTCAGAATATCATGAATAACCACCCTCTGGAGTTTCGCGGTCTCATCGTGGGACACGGTGTATATAATACATATAAACAATAATCAATATCTTTATAAGAAATATTTTTACTATATTATTATGTATCTTCTAATAATAATTCTAGACATGTAGTTCTAAAATAAGTTGGATTATTTACAAAAATATCAATTTTATTATACAACCTACACATGCGCAATAAGGGGTTGAAATATGCCATATTATTCTTAGTAAGTTCAACAACAAATGTTCTATGGCGTCTTAATCGCGCATTTGGTACATTAATTTGTAATGAATCCATGCATTTTACAGTATCTAGTTCACCATTAACAATTTTATAGAGATAAATAAATCAATAATAATACATACCCCTCAGACGGGGAAAAATTCTTCAATAGTCTTCCGGAGAGGATAAGACCAGAACTGCATGTTAAAAGATTTTTTAAAAAGCAGTTAAAAATATATTTTTAATAATGTTTGACTTATATATAAACCGTTTCCAAATAAAATAATTTAATTTTTTTCACGTTGTACAAGCGGTAAACCAGTGAATCTACATCAAATTTGGAGTGGATTTAGTTTCCGAAAAAATTGAGTACGAAGTTGACTTTTCGATAATTTTTTGAAAATTGTAATTTATTTAGTTATATTAATGTGGAGGGAAACAATGACGTCACGCGCACGAAGATGACGACTGACGACGAACGCGTCCGAACGCGTACGAACTGACACAAGAACCGAGCATTCACGGAAAGATCCGGAGATCTTCGAGAACCCTTTCGGCCGGCTACGTGATCGCACGCGTATCTACGGAATATTATTCCCGCCAACTTTCGAGAATTTAAAATCATTTTTATTTTAACCATTTTCACCATTCTTTTTCATCCATATTCCAGTTAGTTAAGTTCATCAGTATTTAGTTTTTGTGAATAAACTAACATTATAAAATCGTATCTGTTTCATTCTCTCTCTCTGTGCACCCACATAAAATCTGGTATACTCACGAAATGTACTACACAATTGGTCACCAACAAGGTGCTTAAATTAATATGTAAATAAAACAAAATCAAAAGCAGTATTTCTATAAGAATCTGTGTGATTTTACTAGATTGTTCTTAATTTCTTTAAATTTTCATTTGAATTTGCTTTTATGAGAAGAAAAATAGTTTTTTTGAAGCTCGGATTAAAAAGTCATATTACACATTCGACTCCAAATATGATATAGATTCACAAGTTTTCGGGTTGTACTGCAAGTTTTCGGGCTGTACTCCATGTATGCTAAGCTTTCCTATGTTATATTATATACACAAAATATGCATTAGCAGGTTTACGTTTCATTAAGTATTAATTTCGTGCGAACAATTTAATTGGATGCCGAAATAATTGCAAGATGTTTAAACGTGTTTACTTTATAAATCGTTTTGGGAGTTCGTTAGAAAATTACGAATGTGCTAAAATTAAAAGAAATTCATTTGCGATCGATTCCATTTTGCATAATCAACATGTGAATGTGAAATTGTAGATTTATAAACCTACTAAAATATTTAAGTACCTATCGAGAAGTTATACGAATTTAAGTCGGAATGGCTCTATCAACAGAGCAATCCACTTACTGAATACGGCTTCTGTGCATTATATATATATATTTATGGTTTTGGACACGTACAGTTACAACATAAAATGAATTTTGGAAAAGATTCTTTTTAACATTCCCACCCGTAGACTAAGAAATAATGAAATGCTCGTACCTTTACGACATTTATGCCGTTGTACATAATTCTAAGTTTTTAATGTATGCAGATGATAAGTAGATCTATCTTAATATTAAGAACACAAATGACTGCCTTAAACTCCAGGACGACCTATATCGCTTAACAGTATATTATGAAAAAAACCGAATAAATGTAAATGCATCCAAATGTTTACTTATGTCTTTCTCTCGTAGCAATAATCCCATATTGTACCAATACCAAATAGGCAATCAAGTTGTACAACGGGTTGAATCTGTGCGTGATCTAGGAGTAATTTTAGACAAGAAATTAACCTTTGAGAACCATATCGATAATATAATGAATCGTGCATATAGCAATTTGGGATTTGTCATTCGTACTTGTCAGGTTTTAAATGATATTAGTTGCATCAAAACAGTTTACTATGCTTACGTTCGTAGTCTGCTGGAATATGCTTCTTGTATTTGGTCTCCACAATATATCACTTACAAGGATAGATTAGAGAAAATTCAATGGACATTCTTACGACATCTCAATTGGAGGTGTAGGTTCACAGATCTTAATTATAAAATTCTTGTGACATACATCACCTGCTTAGCCTTGAAGATCGTCGTCTGTCGTTGGACATGGGAATCCTGCATGACTTGCTAAGCGGACGTCTTGACAGTCCAGCTCTGGTATCTGAGCTGGCCCTGAAAGTACCTGGCTACCGTACTCGTCACACGTCTCAATCTCTATTCCATTTGCCAGTAGCTCGTAGTAACTATGCGCGTAATTCTCCATTGATTCGTATAACTCGTAATTATAATACAAAGTTCAGCAATATTGATTTGTTTGACTGTAGCAAATTTATATTTAAAAAAAGAGTCATAAAAGAATTATTTTCCTCTTATGTTTAAAATCAGCGATAGTATTTATTCTCATAGAATTCACACACACATGCACCCACTCTATCACCCTTTCTCCCAGCCTTACACTCACTCACACACACCCACCCCACCCATCTCTCTCTTTTTAATATAATGTATTTTAATTTTTATAGTTGTATTTCCTCCTTTGTATTTTCTTTAATGTGTTTTTTGTGGATCTCTGTTATTGGCTTATATAATGTTTAATTTACTCTGTACGCCTTATTCTATGTATTGCTGTTGAGTAATCTAATAAATAAAATAAAAATAAAATAAATAAAAAAAATGCTGTTCCTAATCGGTCATCACAGGACCAACTATGGCGCACAGGCACCTTTGCCCAGAATGATCAGGCGGGTGAACGATCATCAAGATCTTGATTATTTTGGTGTAAGGATGTCTTTCTTTATAAATCAGCTGAAGAATCTGTATGGTTAGCTTATGCATTTTACTTAATTAAAAAAATCTATTTTTTGTCTTTGCTGTTTATTTCTGTCCTTGCATTTTTTTTTCTTTGTAAAAATTTCGTGGATTTATAATGTTTATAATGGACTCTGTCCGTCAATAAATAAATAAAATTAAATTAAATTAACTTAATTAAAAATTAGCCATATTAAAAAATCAAAACCCAATTAAGTGTCATCATTTTGTATGTGTAAGGATGTGTGTGTCAGGATGAGTGGACGTGTGAAGGTGTCTGGATATGGCAATTACACACGTTATCTCTCCTGCGCAATAATATAAATAAACATACCCCGTGTAACAAAGCTCGATGTACAAGCGGGAAACAAGTGAATCTACGTCAAATTTGGCGAATATATATTTTTTATTTGACCCATAGTTTTCGAGAAAATTGAGTAAGAAGATTTTTTTTTCGTTAAGTTTTTGCAAATTGCTATCAAATATCATGTATTTTAGTCAAATTAATACTATTTAAAAAGAATATTTAAAAAAAAACCTATTACGAATTTAAGCAATTTTGCTCAATCTGCGGTACTTATGAAAGAAGAACAAAAATTATTTTTTTTAAACCTAGATTCAAAAGTCATATTACACATTCGAGTCCAAATATGGTGTAGATTCACCAGTTTTCGGGGTTGTACTACGAGTTTTATTACTCCATGTATACAAAAATTTAGAGTGTGTTCAATTCTGGTCGAACATCAGCTTTATTTTCTTTTTGACTATATTAAGAGACGTATTGAATCATTTTTCACATACATTATATGTAATGTTTAAATAGTGTGAAAAAAATCATTGCTCCTGCGCTACATTCCATGAATAAAATAAAGGACTACGATTGTATGGAGAAACGGTCGCGGTTACATTATTCAAATTTCACTTTAAGGCCACTATTCGATTGGTCACCGATGGCTTCCAACACACTCACCATCTCTTTCTATCACACGGATATTTATCGGATGTACTTTTCAGGAAATTACCCCCACCACCGATTTTGGCGCAGTGGCGCCCAAGTTTATTGCAAGCTTTACAGGAGATAATATTAAATTTAAATCGGTTGAATATACTTGCCACATTTATAAAAAGATTCACGCTGGGTGGTCGAACAGACATTCGATTTAATAAATTGTTACATATTACCCCCCTATTTCCGCGTTTATGCAGAAAAATAAGAAAAACAAATTAATATTGCAGCATCCACACAATAATTATCCTTGAAAAATTTCAGTTTTCGAACGATTAATGAGACATTTTTATGATAATATTAAATTTATAACGATGTTTTATTAATGTGGCGATTTTTCAACAAATAAACTAATGTTATATTTTGAATTTTGTGACTTCCTCGTGCAGATAAAGAAATGAATGAAATTGTTTTTAAAACTGTACAGTTTCTTATGCAGTTTGCAAACTAGATACAAACCCGTATAAAACACATTGAATGGCTGACCTGACAGTTAATGTTTTTATGTAAACGTTTAAGTAGATATTTTTTTTACACATACACCATAACATTATTTTTGAATTTAGATAAAAAATTTTCTTCGTATAAATTTTTTCCGAGTTCATGAAAGCATTTTACTGGCTTAAATAAAACCGAATTCTGGGACATACTTTTTTTTCTAAATGGTAATCTTATTTTTTCTTTGTTTCTTGTATTGTGCCCGTGTTGATTTTGACTGTCGTAATTTTTTTTCCAAAATTCCTAGTTCTTATTGGAGTTTATGATTTCGAAAACAAATAGCAATACTCGTTGCTTACACGACATTATTTTTAGTTTATTTAGCATAAGCTTCACTTTTGCATATCTGTTTTGTTTCAAAATGATTCTCAAGGCTTTGTTTTGTGTTACGGTTAATTTATTTAAATGTTCTTGATTCGATAAAAATAAAACGCTACTACAGTAATTAAAGTGAGGTTCTATTCCAATTGTATGCTTTTAAAAATGTAAAAAACAAATAACATATTTACATCATTAGCTATATATATGCAATTCCCTGTGCGCAAACATACGATAACAACTTACGATTGTGCTTAAGGGGAAACGATCCGAAACGATCCGAAACAGGGTTAGGCGTTTTGGGTTTTAAATGTGTAATTACCTATATTTCTATGATAAAAAAATGTTTTTTGCTACTCAACATAATGATGTTTCCTGTGTGATTAAAAATCTTTCTCTTAAATACTATAATTACGTCACAAAAAATTCGCGAATTTTATGAAAACCTCTCGAATAGCGTTGTGGCGTTTGAGCCGGCGTTTCTTTATTAGTGACACCTCATTTCTAAAAGAATACCAGTTATTTAAAAATATAATTATTCATCCTGTAATAAAAAAATAATGGCAAAAAACAATTAAGTTTTTCCGCAATACGTTTTTCAAACAGACGCTATTTTTTTTGAAGATTTTTTCATACAAATTACTATTGTAAGATTTGGTTCGAATCAGTCGCCGATTCAAAATTCAAAAGTCATTCGCCATTCGGCTTTCGGACGGGAAGGTCACGTCCGTTGGTCCTAAAATTCAAAATGCGTATACGTACACAAACACCAGTGGTTTCAAACCATTGGTGATAAAAATCAAGTATTTTTATGTTATATTTTATTTGATAGAAAACAACAAATTTAATGTTTTTATATTATTCTGTGTCAGTTTTTTCCTTGTTCCAGCTACAAGAATCTTTTATATGCTATTACTACTTTCCCTTATCCGCACCCAACGGTACAGCAAATACAGTGTATATTGACCATTTTATTACATGGAGAAGTGTTCTTTATTGAGAAAATAAACATAACATTAGAAAATAAAAAATAATGCCGTCCCGATAAACCGCAATTTTGCCGTTTGTCATCGGGAGCCATGAAGGTAGGATGATCAATCTTACGCTTCAGTACCAGTTCAAGGTATCGCACATGAAATATTAATATGAAAATAACATGTAAATAAATATTTCATCTTGACGGGAAACGAACCCGCGACCTCATGCACGGTAGCCAAATGCGCTACCACTATGTTACGAGGCGGACATAGGGAGCACAATTCCCGAAATATATATATTCTATTTGTAGAAATGCCGAATTACTTTTCATTTTTTCTTTAAATTTTATAATTATCACCACCATTACATAATTTCTTCCCATGTAGAGCATTTGGATTTTTTAAATTCCGAAATGGCGGGCGCACCTTTTTTTCATAAAAATAATGTTGGGTATCGTTTTAAGGGTCCTGATTTCGAATCTTGCGTTTATTTTTTATTCCAAGATGGCGGATGTAACTTTTTTTCATAAAATGATGTGGGGTATCGTTTAAAAGGGTTTCAAAGGGCCCTGATTACGAATCTAGCGTTTATTTTAAAATCCAAGATGGCGGACGCCACTTTTCTAAAAAAAATGATGTCGCGTATCGTTTAAAGGGTTTTCCGGGGCCCTGATTTCGAATCTAGCGTTTATTTTCGGATTCAAAATGGCGGACGCAACTTTTTTTCATAAAATGATGTTGGGTATTGTTTTAATGGTTCTCGGGGGCTCTGATTTCGAATTTAGCGTTTATTTTCAGATCCAAGATGGTTGAAGTACATTTTTTTCATAAAATGATGATGAGTATCATTTTTTAGGTAACGAGGTATGGACAAAAACGGAATACGAGGAAATATAAAAATACTTCTACAAGACTATCTATACACTAAAGAAAAATGAAAGTAAAAATGAACAAAACCCTAAGTGACGAGAAGACTCTAGAAACCGGAATCGCCCAAGGGCTAATTCTCGGACTAAATGAGAATTTAATTTATACCAATAGTCAAAAAAAAATTAACCCAAGATTGCGAAATGTATTTGTTTGCAGATGATCCAGCCTTAATAATGGCGAGTGATGATGCATTAATAATGATGAGGTAATGAGGTCACAAGCCCTGTAAACGCCTAGGTATCCATATTCCCTTCAAAACTTATCGTCTCTGTTGAGATGTCAAATTGTAATTATTAGCCCGTAATGGATGAAATCCAGTTTTTGTCTACAAGTATTTGGACACAGTCAAAATGTTGTTTATTTTATTATTGATTGATTGAATATCCATATTCCCGAATTTTGAAAAAAAATCTACTTCATCTTTGTAAAGATATAAAAAGGAAATATATACCAACTCCCGTCATGGGAATAAACCCAGATTTGTGTACAAGTATTTGAACACACCCAAAATGTTGAAAGACTGATTAAAATGGGGAATTCATCAATATGGTCCTGTTGCGTTTTCCGTTACCGTTGGATTTAGTTATATATCTTTTGATGTTACTGAAACAAAAACCTAGTGAGACACCTGACAGCTGAATGTGAATGGGATGCATTTGTTGTGTAGAATTTAAAATTTAGATCTGAATGTTTTACTGAAATACGGTTGTAAAAGTGTTTATGGAGTAAAATGTGTAAATAAATCATTCGATCCTTTTGGTATAGGTCTTCCAGGGCCTAGATTACCAACAATTAATTATATACATCGCAGTTGTGACGCATATATGTGGGTAGTATGCATTGGGCGGCTACCCCTATAGGTCATAGGGTCAATGACCTCCCAAACTTGAAGACCCATATTTAAAAATAAAAAAAAAAAAAAATAAAAATAATAATAAAAAAAAAAAAATTATCAATCTACATAAAAATACAATAGTTTAAATATAAAGCATCATAAATAAACACCCCATATTTAAACAATAAAATAACTGCCAACTTGCGCATCAATAATAGTATACGAGTTGAAAAATCAACTCGCGGTCAATTTTTGTATTGACCGCGAGTTTCTGTGGGTATCCCATACAAACAGTGATATGTCAAATTTCTTATCTCCAATCTCAGTATCAAAATATAATACGGCTTAGGGCATTGCCGCGCGTGAGATAGGTATACTTGCATCTCATAAGAATAAGCGGGATACATATCGTTATTCTGCGTGAGAAGACAGAAAGAGACATCAAATAATACGCTTACGTGTCATCTTATAAGTGCGAGAATTACACAATACTTCTTTAGCGAAACAATACCCTTATTGTGTCTGGCTTTTGTTGGCATAGCGGTATAAGTTTTTTTTACGAGTTATGAAAGCAGTTTTACCCTATAGTGTCTTAGAAAAGTTAAGTTAAGCTATAGATCTGGGAGTAGTTGTATAAAATGTATATCCTTATGGTTATTTTTAAATAAGTAAATTTTATAAGATGAAATTCGACAACATGAATAACTTAAAATGGCCCTTTAAAATGAAATATGTGACATATTTCCCTTTTATTTCGACTACAATATCTAATAAACACGTGTTATAGTTTTAGCCTTGGTTTATCTGCTTTATCATAAACAAAGACATGTTTGTCATTATCAGTTCTCGGCATGGTTTTGACGAGAGAGCGATGTACCTACTTCCTGTTTTAAAGATTGATTTATTGATTAATCGCTCATATTTTGGGCATTTCGGGTTTTTTGCATATCGGGTAGAAAGAAGTGAAAGTAAATTTTGATTATATTATGTATATTATCATATTTATTTAGGACTATTAGAAATATTGTTTAGTGTTTGTAGTGAAAACCCGTAAAAACTTATTTAGTAACATTGCGTAAATAAATAGTGTTTTATAAAAATATTCAATATGAATTCCGTCAGTGAAATTTTAAAAGAAATAGCATAAAAAAAGAGTTCAAATAATAACATTGGGATGACCATATTAGTCTTGAATAAAGTGCAAATAACGAAAGAAAAAAACAAAGATTTTAAAAATATTTTTTAATACTAAAAGTTACGATTTAAGGACAGAAAAATTGATTTCATTTACAAAAAGTATTTAATAAAGTCTTGTAAATAGTGTGAATATACTTATGTATCAGTATCTCCATTTGAGTTAAACCAAAAAGTGTATTTGTGCATTGAAATGGATCCATATGAATGTAAGTAACCATTTTTTTGTTTGCGTATAGGTACTCAATTCGGATTTCTCAAATAATTATTTATTTATTTATTTATTCACTTTCTTTGACGCCCATAGGGCTTTTACATTGTACATACTATATTTAAGAAAAAGTTACACATTTGACATAGTAAACATTTTTTTCTTTTTTTGTTTTTTTTAAAATAAAAATTACAAAATAATAATACTAAAAATTTAAAAAAAGAAAGTTACATAGTTAACTAAATACAATATTAAGACAAAATACATAAAAAAAATTAAAAAATATTTTTTTATTTATAAAAATATGTATAAGAATATTTTTTTTTAAATGACCCCCCAGTTTTTGAACCCTAAAACCGCCACTGGTAGTATGTATATTATCAATTGTCGTTTATTCGTGTGTCACGCGTCGTGTTGTTTCGACCCCTGAAACTGAGAGTGTGTGCGTGTACACCGTTTGCAAATGTATGAGTAGCGGAAAATACCGAAATTCGAGCACCGAGCATTCGTACTAAGAACCTTAAAAAATACACATAGGTATTTTGCGTGTTCTTTGACAGACTGTACAATTTTCTTTCCTGTATAAAGCGCACATAACGCTAGCGTCAGGTGGTGCCCAACCAAACATGTCCTGAAGAATCTCAAACAGACGATGATTCGATACACGGGTAATTTTTTCTTCATCTCTTCTCCCCCCAAGCACTAATATTTCACTCAATCGGACGGGCACGACCGGGCGTCTGCTCTCCGCGGCCATTTGTCAAGAGGAAAATCCTAAAAGAATTGATATATGGCCCACTTCATGGCTAATAACAAATAACACATTTGGCTCGGGGAAGAGCTAACCCACGTCACCAAGGGACGAGATTAAAGACATTTCCATGGCGCGAATATATTGCACTGAAGTAATCCAAATTCTAAGAAGCTGTAAAACATTCGGATTAATGTGTCATCGGGTTTTTTGTATTACTGATTAATCGCCAGACAGAAACATAAAAACATAATATTTTATAGGTATCTACGTAGTCACACGTGTAGTAACAAATGGCCAGGCAGTCTAGCTTAAAAAATAGCTACAACACCTCAAAAAACCAACAAAATAATAAATAATCATGTACACCAAATGAAATATTATTTATTATTGATATCCCAACAGAGACAGAGAAACTCTGGAAACGAATGTAGGTTAAAAAAAAAAAAATTAAATGCTTTGCAATCTTCTCAACAGATGACACCAGCATAGAACAATTCTGTAAAGCGGAATGACGAAGACGATTTCAATATCAAGCATTAATGCATTTTTGGAAGACAGGTGATAAACTAAGGTCACAACAAACAGTTGTAACTAGAACTGCTGGAGGGATTAATTTATTATACTCGGCCCTCTCACTAGATTGACAATGGCTCAAAGGAATCATACATTTTTAGCCCCTAAATTCTTTAATATATTGCCAATATACATTAAGATATCAAAAAATTTAAATACGTTTAAGATGAATGTACACGACTGGCTGATACATGGGAGTGGGGAAGGGGTGGCTCATCTATTTAAAATCCAAAAATGATAAATTGGAGAACTTTATATATATTTTTTTCAATATGCATATTTATTTTGATATCTCTTGTTTACCGTTTGTCCAGTTTTATAATATTTATTTCCTTGTAACTGTATTACTTAATCTCCTTTTATTATAATTATTTTAACAATTTTTTTAAAATTCTTTTAAAAATCAAATTATATTCATATTATATAAATGTACTTTTTTGTAAATATTTCAGTTAGGCACGGGGTTATACCTAAATAACTGAAATACAATAATTCCAAACTGTAAAATTATATATGTAATAAATAATAAATAAATAAATAAATATATATAGTAGTTCCAAAAATTTGTCATATATGGTTATCAGATGATGGGCAGAATGGGGAATGTTGTAGTACGTCAAGTGGCCACTTAACCCAGCCAACGACAGGTCATAAGCCCTGTAAACGCCTAGATAACCCACATTCGTTTCCAGAGTTTCTCTCTGTCTCTGTTGGGATATCAATAATATCTGATATCAGCCCAGCATGGGTATAATCCAGTAATTTGTCTACAAGTATTTGTATTCATTTCACAAAATGTTGTTTGAAATATTATTTATTTACGTGTGATTTTAATATGTGAAGCAAAAGATTGATCATCCTACCTTCACAAGATACATTGCATTCGGTGTACCAATGCAGTGTCCTATGCTCCATTGGGTGCGGATAAGGGAAAGCAGAAGTATCTATATAATGTAAATAGTTTACGATTCAAAATATAACTTTACACAAATCGAAAGCTTCCCAGGTACTTTCAATTTCTGTTCGCGGATTCTCTTGGTGGCATGTATTTTGGTTCCGTTTAAATTATGCGAAAGCTCTAAAGTTCCCATAATGATCCAGAATGATTAATAGGTTCGTTTCTGAGCTGTGAATCCTTTAATGTTTTGTTTTATAGTCTCGTGAGCGCAGAACACGCTAACATTGCAAGATGCGGGGATCGTTAGTTTTTGTAAATCCCAGGAATTTAAAGTTACGCAAAGAGCT
>JAGVSP010001905.1:0-36205 GCA_022494985.1 Micrasema minimum
TTTTTTCAATCCAATGCTCCCTAGGAGTTTTTTATAATAAACTTATTTAGGGACAAATAAAAAACACATATTTATTTTATTCTAATACTGACATCGCATCACTTAGATCACAAAATAAACACAATATATACAAAAAACAGAACCAATCCAATGAAAACCTAAAACCTAAAGAAACAATAAAGTGAATTATTACAGTAACAGCAAAACCATATATTATAGCTAAAATCAAATCTTGTTTAGAAAAGGTTTTATTTTTATTTACAAAATTCTATATGCCAAGACTAATAAAGAAATCCACTGATTAACCACATGGTTAGTGGAATCTTTTTTATTTTTTGTATTAAAAAAAAATTTGAATTGAAAATAAACGCCATTTTGTGTCATTGAAACTTGAACTTGATGCAAGTAGAAAATTTATCATTCAAAATACTTATTAATAAAATATTTTCTTCAAATCAGAGGTCCTGTTATTTCATTAGGTGAAAAGGTAGGTATTTCCCCTTTTACTGTCCAAATGAAAACTGTTCAAACGATAGCCACTTTTCCCTACATTTAAACGTTTTGAATCAAAGTAGTTTGTATTTTTATATCGTGTGTTCATTACCGACTCACTTGAAACTTATATTTTTAAGTGAAAATTATATCTGTATCACGTGATTTCGTGCCAACATGTGGTAGGTAGATATAACGAAATACTTCCCCCTGTACGACACACGTGCCTAATAGCTATTCCGAATCATTGCTTTTATTGCACAATCAAAATTATCGTTACAGGAAAAAGTGATAAAATATACACAAGCTTAATCGCACTATCGTGATAGAAATAGTTATAATTCCACGCTCGCTCCCTATGCGGAGCATATGAATTCTACAAACCGTCTCCAAGCTAAGCGATTAGCTATGTTCAATTTATACAGGGTGTTACCAAACTCGATGTACAACCCGAAAACTGGTGAATCTACATCGCATTAGGAGACGATTGTGTAAGGCAATTTTTAATCTGAGCTTGAAAAAAAAATTTTTTTCTTTCTCCTAAAGGTTTTCTGAAGTATGGCAGATTAAGTTAATTTTTTTCAAATTTTTATTATAATTATGTTTTCTTTATGGATAGTATTAATTTGACTAAAAACGTGATATTTAATATCATTTTTCTAAAAAAAATCTTCAAACTCAATTTTCTCAAAAACCAAGGGTTATTCTAGTTTATTCTACAAAATCGACTCCAAATATTATGTAGATTCACTAGTTTCCCGCTTGTATAATCGAGTTTTGTTACACCCTGTAGATATGTAAGATTTGTTTTCCATAATATTTTTATTTTAGTTATTTTATTAATATCTTGTTTTTTACTTTTATTTTTTTACTTTCTTTTATTCATTCATTGATTTATTTTATAAACTTATGCTGTATCAATAAATTATTATTATTATATGTGTCCTACTATTAAGAATACATTACCATTAAGAATAAATTGATAAAACATATTTAAATTTAAATTCAATAGTTAAAGCGCCCTTGAGGTATATTTATACGTAAACGGCGCTATACATATAATGGTTCAAAATAATAATGGGTAATAATAATAGTGTTTAAATGGACGTCATGTCCATGATAAATAAATATGAGATATTTCAATGTGAAAAAAAACTCATTCAAATCAATATTTCATATTGGAATCGAACCGAAGACCTAATGCATGGTAGCCCCGTGTGTTATTCACTACACCACAAAGCAAACAATTATAACACATTAAAAAAAATATTTACAATCTACTACTACTACTACATTCCCTTATCCGCACCGAATGGCGCATAGGGCACTGCAGTATCACACAAGAAATATTAATATGAAAATACACGTAAATAAATATTTCATGTAGCTCAAGCACAGATAACCATCGACGTAGTTAAAAGCGTGCTAATCACGTGCTATCGCTAACGATTTGAGCGATCACAATGACATACAGTTCAATACTGCGATCGCTGAGCCGAGCATTGACGAAGTGAGCCGAGCGGAGCCGATCTACGCTATTATCGCGGCCTTACGTCAAACGTCAAATCATCGCGCTTGTCTGATTTTTTATTATGTCGACTGCTTTTCTCAATATTTGGCTTGCCGAAAACCGGCTAAATTATAATAAAGATTGAATGAAGATTTGTGCGAATAAGATATATCTCGGGAAATGGCTCGCGACTAGTATGCGCTCGTTTAATAATCCCGATCGATAACTTTTAACGCGTGTTCCATTGCTTTCTCAATTCCATTGTGATCGCGAAAACGTTAAACATCCATGGGTAAGAAATCGTTATCACGTCGCTTATTACCGAGTCGGTACTGATCTGTGATCGAGCAAATGGTGACCCCCTACGGGAATCGAACCCGCGAACTCACGCACAGGTAGCCAAATGCGCTACCACTATGGTACGAGGCGACGATGTATAATCTAAACACCCAATAAATAAAAAATAGTCACGTCCTTAATCGCCTTTAGTTTATGTTAGTTAATCTTTTCCATGCGCAATTATTTAACTTAGCAATTTGTCACATGTTACAAGTTTCGTGAGGAGTTAAACCACATTGGGTAGAGAAACGCGACCGTTTAATAATAGGCCAAGGCACGCTCACCGCAAACACGACGAAAACAATGAAACCAATCACTTAACGATTGAAATGCTACATTAAAAACATACTCTGAACTGTAATAATACCTACATTGAAATGGCACAAATAATCATGTCGGTAGTAAATGTAAAAATAGGTGTACAAATATCGAAATAGAGCAAATAGTGCAAGGCTGAAATAAGCATTATCCACAAAATTTTTTGTTAATTTGGGATGTGGAGCGAATGAGTGAGGAAGAACGGTAAATAGAAATGTGTTATTCTAATTATTTACAAACGGTAAAACCAAATGTTTTCTCAACGACCATGGCATGATCAAGTAAAAAAACTTATCGAAAGAAGCAAAATTGGCAGTACACAACGGAGTTCTGGTACCAACCCTTATGCATGGTGGTGAAGCGTGGTGTTGGAAAAAGAAGGATGAAAGTAGACTGAATGCTGTTGAAATGCGATCTACGTGTGGTCGTGACTATGTTAGATAGGTGTAATAATGTCGAAATTAGAGCAGAGTGCAAGGCTGAAATAAGCATTATCCACAAAATTAAGAAAGGGCTTTTACGATGGTTTGGTCATGTGGAGCGAATGAGTGATGAAAGAACAAAAAAGAAACTGCAAGTGTGCCTGGATGTAGAAGCCGAACAAGGCCGAGTTGCATGGCATGTATCAAGTACGCGGTGGACATTTGAAAAGTGTGTGAGAAATTGTATAAATATAATATATCGATGATCAGGAGTAGAGCACTAAGTACTTGAAGTTTGTCATTTGACAAAGTCGTGTGTGCATGAGAAGTTTTAAAACATGTATCTACCTCTGCAAAGGAATTCTGTAGGACAGAGTGGTTGAAGGAAAATATTCGGCTTATTTATTGGGGAAATGGCATTTTTTTAATTTAGTTAGATAAAAATAAACATACATTTTGTGTACACAGTAACAGCAAATTTTTATTTGACTTTTTTTAAAATCATATCTCTGGCATCACTTGACCTAGGTCAAAACAAAATTGTGTTCTGGATACAAAATAACTCCTTCTATCACCAACATTCCGTTGGTCCACTATTTACGGAAAAACAACTGTATATATACATATATCGACTTCTCCAAGGAAAAGGGCCCTAACTCCCAATTTTGAATTTTTTAACTTGTTCTCATTTCTGAATTCAATAGAAAACATGTATATCTACCTCTGAAAAATACTAATTCTGTAGGAAAGGAAAGCAAATGATTCTTATATTATTTATTCAGTTGTAGAATTTTTTTAAATGATCCAGGATAGGGATATGAAAAAATAAACATTTAATTTGCTTCCATGCAAATCTGTCGATTTGACTTACTGCTTTCTTCCTTGGAGCAGTCGATAGATCTACCAATCTTCTTAAAGCTAAAACTCATTTAAATTAACAAAATATACATATGTGTAGTGGTTTGGCCATTTATGGAACTCTCTGGTGATAGGTAGTTCGAATTCCTTCCAAAATTTATTCCCTACCTTCATCGATTCCATTCCGATTTGTCACCTGTTTTCCAACTCTAATTCAGTCTCGAATATTCGCTTAGCGCAGCAGCATTACCTCGAACTCGTCATCATCCGTTCTTCCTGTTAAATCCAAGACCTGTTCTTCCCTCGTTCATTTCCATCAAAATCCCCTCGTCATATTCGCTCCATCTCCAAGCTTCCCAGAAACCAATCCCGAAACCCCCCTCGGTGAAAGTGAGTAATAGTGTGCTGTGCCCCTCGGTTTGTGTCCCGCCGCGCCAGTTCGACGTGGTGTTTCCAGAGTATTCCAGGATACTTCGCCCTTTTTTGGTGGTCCTTCATCGTCATTTCCCGTCTTTGTTGAGTCCAGCTCTGGTAAGTCCTTCTTCCATTTTCCGATCCTCGTTTGGACGAAGTTACCAGAGAGTTCTCATCGTGGCGGATCCATTGCTAATGAATTGAGGTTATAAATTCAGAGTTACCAATGTGCAAAAAATATGGCATGATTGTAGGTACACACTTAAGAATTTTGGGAAAAATCTAGGGAGATTATTTTTTCCGCAGACATCACTGAGATTAATTTTTTTGGCAGACATCACTGATTGTGAGATATGTGTGTGAAAGAGACTGTGTGTGAGGGTGACAGAAGATGTACGAACGTGTGTGTGTGTATGTAGTATGTCTGCTGTGTGCCCGTCATTCCCAGTTAGAGCTCTGAGCAGCGTAGACAGTTAAACCGTGTATTATAATAAACCCGTCAATATTGTCACAGCCGTGTATTACTAAAAGCCCCCATACCAATACATCACAGTGGCGCAGTCGGTTAAAAATGTACACTATCATTTATACGCTAATAATATTATGGATGTTGTATAGAAGAACATATAAATAGTAAAGTTTGGTGACCAACAAGAACTAATTTCAACTTTCACTTCAATGCATTGCATTCCATCAAAATTGCAGTGTCTAGATAATAACATGTTATTAAATTAAGTATCAAGTAACTGTCAACTGTACAAATAGTTTCTTGCGTAATTAGCATAACTTGAATGTTTGCCGCTAGGTGGCGGCAGCTACCCAAACACAATATGAAAGTTCTGCTAACTTTGTCATGTTGGAACTATAATTATTATTCCTTACTACTACTGCTTTCCCTTATCCGCACCCATTGATGCATAAGGCACTGCATTGGTACGCCAAGGTAATGTTACTACGCCATTGGTGTTACTCGAGTTCTCGTATTTCTACCATCTCGAATAACATATTTAAAAAATCAAAACATTGCCTAACTCTCGTTAAAAAATGATGAAAAATCGTAATATACCAAAAAATATACATCCACTATTCATGATTTGTGTAAATATTTAACTGTCAAAACGCAGAAAATCATGAAAAAAATGGCTCACAAAATGTATATTTATTTATTACATTTCACATTTTATATAATCACAATAATGGGATGGCGACTCAATCAGTAGAGACACATGCCAATGATCTGGCCCCGACTCACTAGATAGTCCGTGTCAAGTCAGGGCATTGTAGTATTATACATAACACATTGTAGCACTAAACATTATTGAATATTTACATAATTAGTATAATAGAACCAAGTTTTGGATTTCACAAATTTAGAATTTACAAAACAATATTTTTGCATACCAAATTTTAGTTTTTACATAGCTATATTTTTGCAGGCATTTTCAATATATACATGACATAATATTTTATATTCCAGGTATTTGTTTTGTATTTTTTCTTTTTAATAATCTTCTTAGCATCATACATAGATGCGTAAACCCTGTATACACAGCTTATCCATCGAAAATTGATAATTATTGTATCCTAAGTTCCTAGACACTGTTTAACTAACTTTACTGTTTGGTGGACGGTAGCTTTCAATTAGCACGACTGTACTGGCCCTCTAGTATGGAAGTGGTCACCTCTGACCCCCGGACATACAGTAAACCTATCAGATAGCGCCTAATTGAATTCCAAATCGATTTATGCTGATAATTAATTGAAAATTAGACAAAGGAGTTTGATGTTGCACAATTTGAGTTAGAAATAATATTGTTTCATGGAAATTCAGTTATTGCATCCAATATGACACAGGTACCTTGCACCTTGCACCTTATCTGCAGGTGTTTAAATAAATAAGTACATTGATATTTTAAATAAATAATAAATTCTTGCTTTTAAAAAAAATCATTTAAACTTGTCAGTAAAAAAAACTTATGCAATTTCCTTTACAGAATTGTTTACATAGGTAATCTGTAAGCGCATTGTAGATACATCATGAAAAAAATATTAAAACATTCATTTACACTTTGACTCTTTGAATCTAATCTATCAATGAGATACCAAAAAAATATTTAAAATTCCAAAACTTCATACAAAACATTTCGAAAATGGTTTCTTACATAAGGGCATCATGTATTTTATAAATTGTCCAATGAACTAAAAAATTATTAATTAAAAAAAACACATTTATTTCAAACAACTATAATCACTATCTTTTGCTTACTTAATTGTTTATTTTGCATATCTAGTACCTAGACTTATTTTTTAATTTATCTTTCTAATGATTACTGCTTATATTTATACTACTTATATTTATCCTTGTTGTACTACTTATATTTACTACTTACTTATTATACCTTAAACTACCTACTACTACTACTTAATATTATAGTATATTTTAGCGTAACCTCCCTCACCAAGCACAAGAGCTTGTCTTCTTTATTGGTGAGGTGTAGCGTTAAGATTATATTGTATAATTTTTGTGATATTAAGCTTTGTAAATTTGATTCGATAATGTATGAAATAAATAATTATTAAATAAAAAAAATTTAAAAAACTTTTAAAAAATTCTTGAGGTTATCTAGTCTTTTGAGGTTATCTAGTCTTTTGAGGTTATATAGTCTTTTGAGGTTATCTAGTCTTTTGAGGATATCTAGTCTTTTGAGGTTGTATTCGGTAAACAAACATTTTGAAAGTGTCCGAGCAGTTAAATTGTACCCAAGACAGGCTTGCAATGGAAAGATGATATTGATAGTCAATTTCTTTACCTTTTATAGTAGGTACATAGGTATATCATTTTCAAGGATTTCATTTCAAGTTGAGAGGTAGATGGAAGTGGTAGTAGAATCTGACGATATTATTGTAGCCTCACTAGAAAATTTTGTATTAAAATCGACTCGGTAAAAAAGTAATCGTATTCAAGTTTATACAGGGTAAAGAGGAATAGAAAATATAATTATTGTAATAAAAAAAAATAAACAAAGTGATAAGGAAGAAGAAAAGTCATAGATAATTATATTTAAAAAAATAAGAGGCTGTAAAATAATAAAATTTACAATGTTAATACAAGTTAGTATAAAATGAATTCGAAAAAATGCATGGTTTCATGTGTTGCCACTATAAATTATAGTTAGCAAAAGATGGCTCAATGCGTCTACATACCCATCTAATCGAAGCCTAGGGCTGCCTCCATAGTCCGCCATCTTGTTTTGCATTTGACGCGTCACGTGGTGGAGAGAGGAGCAGGGTGAAGCCGGGCAAGGTGGTCGGTGGGGTTAGGTGCACTAGGTGGGGTAAGGTGGATAAGGCAGGGTAAGGTAGGGTTAGGTGGACGTGCACCACCGACCGACGAATGTCCGCAAACCATGATTAATTCGCTAACTCGGTGGCATTTATGGTTTAATAGCTGATGGTGCATCATTTGCAGGGATAAAGGGACGGACTAGGGATAATTTCGTATAATCAATATTGTATTTATTTATTTTTATTAATTACGGTAAAAATTTTAAGGAAATAATTACATTGTCCAGATAAATTGCAGGTAAACAGTTTTTAATTTATATTTCATATAAAATGTTATTTCGATATATTTTTGCTTACATAATAAAGTCACATTATTGTGCCAAAAAGAAGAAAACTAACTGCGGCGATGCAGGATTTGAACTTGGGTATTCTAATCTAGATTCCGCAACCCTAACAACTAGACAGGTTCAGAAAAATTCAGTTTATTTTATGCTTATATATATAAAAATTTTTTTAAACCTAGCTATTTTTATCAACGTTTTGTTTTTAAACATGGCAATGTCCACCTCACAGTATATAAGATACCATGTTAGGCCTCAATAAAGTAGGTTCCGGGTTCGAATCCCAATTCTCAAGTAAAGATATCTTGGGCTGGGACCAAAGGATGAAATCGAGCATTCGTCATTTAATAAAAATTTTATAATCAGCACTTGGTGTACTCAAGCAGTGCCGTAATGCACCATTAAAAAATAATAATTGAAATAGAAGGAAAAATTTCTGCTTCTTTTCTTTAACAGCTATTAACTGTCCATTGCTGGACAAATGCCTCCCTCGTGTTGATTCACTGTAGCCTGTCTTGGACTCGGAGCTCTTTATGTCGTCCGTCCATTGTCTTGGTGGTCTTCCTACAGGTCGACTTGCAGCTCTGGGCATTTACTTGAGCAATGAAAGACCCACCCTTTCCCTAGATTGTTTTAAAGACAATTGAGTCTGTTTTCAGTATAGCACAACTATACCGATTTTCTCAACAAGCTAAACCGCGATTTTAAGATTGTCAGTGCGATAAAATTTCGGATGAATTTAGGAGATGTACGCGAACAAATTCTTTCATTGCCCATACCATTGTCTCGGCTTATGTACTATAACTATTTACTTAAGCAGGCAGAAGGAAGGGGTATACTAAATAACTAACTAACCATCCCGCCATTTCTCCGAAGGGGTAGGCTGAGATAACAGAACGCCAAACCACTCTGTCCTAGCACACTTCCCTCGCTTCCTACACATTGATACATCTTGTCATGCAAGCACGCCTATTATTAAGACTTTTCATACGACCACTTTCAAGCACTTGTTGTTCTTGATCATTTCATGTCTCTCTCGGCCTTCCTTGACTTCTAAATCCAGGCATTCAGCAGTTCCTACATCATTCACCGAACCATCTTAATAGACATTTCTTAATTTTGTGGATAACGTTTATCTCAGCCTGCTCTAATTTGGACATTAGTCGTACCATACATAGCTATACCACACATTTGCCAAAGATATCGTTTTTCAACAGCGTCCAATCTACTTTCTTTTTTTTCCAACCCCATGCTTCGCTTTCATACCAAGGGTTGGTACCAGAACCCCATTATGAACTGCCAATTTATTTATCCATTTTTGATAAGCACTTATTTACTACGACCCAGGGGTGGTACTAGCCACCATTAACTATTTTTTTAAATAATTTCTTCGATAAACTGTTACTTCAACTTGTTTTTTTTAAGTTCTTTAATTTGGCTGTCTTTTTTAATATTTGACATGTCCCTGTTTTTTCTTTTAACTTGGTCAATTATTTTGGTGGTAATTGCGTTGTATTTTTAAAATGTATTGCTGTTGAGTTCCCAAAAAAAAAATGTAAAATCAGAATAATATATTTTTTTAAAAGTTTTTAGTAATTTTTAAATTGTTTACTTAAAACTAAATGAACAATTACTACCTACGTAAAAAAAAAATAATGAATATTAATTTTAAATTACTAATTCTACTCTGCCTCGTCCTAAGTAAAATTAAACTCAATACACACAGCTATGAATTTATTATTATGTCCTGAGTTAGTATTGGCAGTTTAATTTGCTGTAACAAGAAACAACGAAATCGTAGTACCCAATACACCCGGGATTTAATCCCGGGGGAGACAGACTTGAAAACTGAGAAATACAACACTTACACTGATTTTCTAGAGTTAACTATGAAAATTTCTATTCTCTCCATATTCGCTCCCTATGTGGAGCATATGGAATCCACAAACTGCCTCCAGGCCAAGCGATCGGCCGCCAGCTCCCGTGCATTATCCCAAGTCAAGTCCACGTCCCGCAGCTCTGACGCAAACTGCCGACGAATTGTCAACAGTGGACGACCAGGACGCCGAGAACCTGATGCCTTGTAAAATTGGCAAGCATGGTGGCGGCTCTCGGGAGGCATACCTATTTTATGGCCTAGCTAGTCGAAACGCCTTCATTGGATGACAGTAGATACCAAGGGTTGCTGTGTCCGTTGCCTCACCTCTGTGTTCCTTACAAAGTCAAGCCACAGCACACCTAAAATTCTACGGGGATGTAAATGTGGTGTTTCACATTAAAAATATCTAATATGTGTTAACTGAAGTGTAAGACTGATCATCTTGCCTTCATGCAACAAAAGTGATCAAGATACACCGCATATGATGTAACAATGCTGTGCCATATGCACCATTAGGTGCGAACAAGGGAAATATAAAAATCATGTCGAAATGTACCAAAGTTTTCCGCCTCGTGGTGTAGTGGTAGCGCGTTGTGCTGCCATACATGAGGTCGCAGGTTCGATTCCCGACGGCGGTCAATATGAAATATTTACTTGAATGTGTTTTTCAGAATGAAATATTTCATATGTGATACATAGGACTGGCGGTGTAGCGTTAGACTGATCATCTTGCCTTCACGTGACAAATGACCGAGATTCGCTGCATTTCTTTATCAATGCAGTGCCCTATGCACCATTGGGTGTGGATACGGGAGAGTAGTAAATAACTTGTCGTTTACGAAAAAGTCGATTTTTTTTGTAGTAATTATGTTACTCTCATACTTCAAACAAGAATTTCAGAGAAGTGATATTCAATACATGAAAAATACTACCGTGTCTGAGGTGTCTAGTTTCCCACACGTCACTCGCTACGTCATCAATTGGCATCTACGTCATCACTAGACATCTACGTCACTCGTTTCGTATTTTGGCCTAAGTGCTGGAGTGTTTAGACGGTGGAATTTGATTATAAGTGGTGGTGGCCTCTCGATTTAAGCTTAGCCTATGATGTTCTCTGCGTAATCTATACATGATGTTTGTGTGAAAGCACTAAAAAAAAAAATGAAATTAATCCAAGGAAGCGTAGATATATTTTTAGGGAATTCGTATGAAAGCGCCCCTCTAGTGATTTCTTGTTTGAAACTATTGTATAAAAGAATGTCAAAGATTAATGTCGTAATTTTAATTAAAAATTCATACGAATAATTTGTTTTCATCTCGTCCATAATTAGTCAAGAAGGACCGTCACTTTTTCTGCAAAAACGGTCGTTTAAGGTAACGTTTGAGCAAATAATAAGCAATTAAGGTTGCTCAGTCGCCGCGCCTTTTCACTTTATTACACTTAATTCTTCTCAAACTCCGCTCTGCTCCCTTTTCGTTTCACTTTTCACCTTCCATTCTTATAAAACACTAAATAAACGAATTTGCCAAGCGGGATTTACGGGAAAACTGAACGAAAAACGTTATTCTAAGCACAAACAAAAAAAACTATTATATTAGGAAACGCAATGAGACATAAAACTATACCGTATCTTGTTCAGTAAACTGTACAGCCTATCTGTAATAATATGTTTTTTTTTTAAAGTGCGATCATAAGTTATTATCGTATGTTTGCACACAGGAAATTGTTAATATAGCTTATAAAGTAAATAAATATGTTTTTTTTTTTTTTACGTTTTTCAAAGCATTTAATATATAAATATCTAGCATCGCGCGCACCGTTCAATATTCCACCCAGTTTTCGCTTTTTTTTTTGTACTATAAGGACTTAACTAGGAATAAGAGTTCATATTTCATTGCAACCAAATTAAGGATTTTAAAAAGATCAGTGAATTTTTTTCTGATTAGTAAAAAACGTAGCTAAGCAATCTTGTTCAATGAGAATTTAGTATGTACCTAAATAGATTGATGTTATAATAGATTTTCAATTCAGTATTCATAATTTTACATCCGTAATTAGTTGCAATGATAATGGCAAGGACGCATTATGCAAGAGCATTAACTATAACGATGATGAAAAATTATTTGTTGAACACATTTATTACTTTATACGGGATAGTTTGCAAATGCAGAAGAAAGTGTACAGTTTTCCGTTCCGTATAAAGTGGTCTTAAGAATGATTTTTTTTTTAACACCTCAATTGGCCAGAAGGCCTGTTCGTCATCCCTCGTCGCGTCATTGTCGGAGGTCGTCGGCGGCCGTCGGCGCGTGACGTCATTGTTGCCCGTCACAATAGTAAGTAATTTTCACTAAAAATATTTCATAATATTCTTGTACTTGCTATCTACAAATACTCTTCATTTTCCGCAACCAGTGGTGCATAGGATACTGCATTGATAATTGGTACAACAAGTTACTGCAGTTGATTTTGAGTTTTGTCACATCACAAGATGACTATTCCAAGTTCCAAGATATCACATTTTAAATATTTTAATGTGAAAATCACATTTCATATTAACCTCGTCGGGAATCGAACCCGCGACCTGCATGGCAGTCCGATTTGCTATCGCTACACCATAAGTGGAAATAAAAGTTTAAATTATCCAGAAATTGAACCCAGAACCTCGTTTAAAGTAGCCGAGCACACTCACTTTTCCGTATCAAATACGTTACATCGCGTATTTCAAAAGCTACAAAATAAATTGCCTTCTCAGATAATTAAATTTAAAGTTATCTCGTTTTTCCCGTTAGCCAAAATATTGCAATAATAAAACTCGCGGAAACCTAATGCGGGCTCATAACAAGAGCGTAATAACTCTGGAAGAACACAAAAGCGAATGATAACAATTTTACGAGCAATTTGTTTTCCATTTGGTGCGGACATTATTGAGTTATTCTAATTCCTTTTTAAAAAACATTTCAATCACGGCGTTGTTCATTGTTCATTCATGTTTTTGGAGGGCGCACTAACAGGGTTGTCACAAATATAAAATGCAATATTGTTTTTGAAAAATGGAAAATTATTTTATCTTGTTTTTTAGATTTTTCACATGATCACTTTCATACATTTGCAGTACTTGATCATACCATATCTTCCTCGACCGTCCTCAACTTCTACACCCAGGCGTGTTAGCATCCTAAATATATTTGGGCGTTCATTCTCTTCACAAGACCAAATCATAGTAAAACACCTTTATTAATTTTAGTCGAAATGCTTGTCCGGCCTTTCCATTCTGCTTTTAATTCACACCTATCATATACGAGTATAGTTTTACCACACATTCGCCTGAGACATCACATTTAACAACACATTCCAAAACAAAACAAACGTTTGCAGCATTGAATAGTTATATATGTAAAGAAATATTTTCTTGAGCGCCATCTGTGGAGTAGGTGATTAAGTAAAGTGTTGGTAAAGCAGTGAGCTGTAATCTGTTACCATAGAGATGAAATAATAGTGTAGTTAGTGAAAATAGGCTGATTAATAATTAAGACTAAAATGATTATAGTTAAAGACTTTTAATATCGTTTATTTGTTTTTCAGGTGATTATTATGATGTATAATTTATTTATCTTAAATTGTTTGTTATTATGCATGAGAAATTAAGTAAAGAATCTTTGTTTTTCAGAGAAACCATATTGTCTTATATATATATATATATAAATGATAACTTCACACAATCTTGTTCAAAATTCCGTTGTGATCTAGTGGTCGATTCGAGGATTCCGGATTAGAATATCTAGGTGCGAATCCCACTCCAGCGCAACTTGTTTCCTACTTTCTGGCACCATTGTTCCGACTAAATTAAAACCAAAATTAAAATAAGTGAGTATATCATAAGAACTCAAATGTTCCTTTTTATTATTTTATTTTAAAATTCTTTCTTTAACATGAAAAACTACTTTCCCAACTTTTTATCACCGTTTTTGCAGAATCGTATCACACAAAACGATAGGTGGTGTCCATGGACATCAATCCGGTTAAACCATTTTGTCTTGTCTTTATTATAATATTATAATCGATAAACAATATACGTACACACCGTATATTATTAAAATATATAATGTGGCCTCTTTGCAACAGTTACTATAATGAAACACCATTTTACTTTTTTTTTTTCACATCGTTTTTATTACGCACCGAGCAGTGAAAATGTTTAAAAAAAAAACCAGAGATAAAAAAGAAAAAAAAAGTGTCCGTATTTAAGGCTAGGTTAAGAAAATATATTGCAAGTAATATTAAATCATTATGTTTAAGGTTTTTTATTTGCATAAAATAATAAAGTGATTATATTAGGACATACATAAAATTAGGTATGTACTACTTTGAGATCAAATAAATAAATAAAAAATGTGTTCTTAGATCGTGTCCCTAAACTTCTATTTTCTTAGAAATAACATCTCAATAGAGACGAAAAGTTAAGAAATGAATTTTTACTTATTGGTATATTGATAAGTAAATAATTCTCAATCCAAATATTTTATTCTAATACTTCCGGTGATGCCACTAAATTTACAAAACGCATCCATGGGAATGTATTATGTAAATAAATATCTACGGTTTCAAAAAGTGTAATAAATATATGTAAATTATATTTAATGTGATTTGGTAACCCTATCGCAAAAATCGTTCCTAAAGAATACATTGTTATATCAATTTGTAATGTTTTAGTTGTGTCGGCAATTTTTCATAGGGGAATTAATAACAGGGTTGTCAAAAATAACGCAAAAGTAATTTTCGTCTAAAAACATTGAAAACAATTATTACAAAATTAATAATTTTTGCCATACGTAGGTATGCGTTGATTTGTCTTGTTAATATGATTTATTCACTTTTAGTAATTTAAGCCAAAAAATATTAATTATGCTTAAAAAACGTACCATGAATAAACGAAAAAGATATTAATAATTTTAACAACATTTTCGAATGATTAGGTACAAATACTTGTAGACAAATAACTGGATTATACCCATGCTGGGCTGATATCAGATATTATTGATATCCCAACAGAGACAGAGAAACTCTGGAAACGAATGTGGGTTATCTAGGTGGTTGTTACTTAACCCAGCCAATGACAGGTCATGCGCCCTGTAAACGCCTAGATACCCACATTCGTTTCCAGAGTTTCTCTGTCTCTGTTGGGATATCAATAATATCTGATATTAATAATTAATTAATTATTTTTTTATACATTAAAAACTATTGAAGTGTTTTTTTTCACATTAGGTATGTTTTCTAAAAAAGTTTTCTTTAATAAATGTAGTAACGGTAAAAAATGTTGCATTAAACAAAACAAAAAAATCGTATTGACAACTCTTCTAAGATATTCTTTTAAAAAGACAATTTTTTTATGTAGTGCCCTTGAAATTAATAATTTACAAATTAATTTAACTGATAAAATTAACTTAAAATTATTGAGTCTTCACTCGGGAAACCTAAAGAATATTTTCTGCCCTTATACAAATTTAAAAAATATATAAATAATGCAATAATATTTATATTTTACAGGTTTGTCATTTGGGAATCGAACAGGAGACTTCACGCCTGGTATCTCAGCGTGTTTACTACTACGCCACGATGAAAAAGCTACCACCCTCACTACATCCCCTTTATTTGCCCCATTATTTGTATAACATACATTTTATAACCCTTATTAAATCACGCACGCGAATAAAATGAAATACACTATGTGTGAGAGAGAGAGATGAGTTTATACGAAGTACGTTTGATGAGTGAGACGGCGATATAATTTTTAGGGGGTTCCAAAATGGAAAATCTAATAAAATCGGGACAAAAAGCATTTACGTCATACAAAGAACACGAAACAAATTGAATTTTTGTCACAATTTTTCACCCAAGCGGACCGCTGTGCGGATCGAACGTCTTACTAAAAGTGCATATTTTTATGGTTTTTGGATTAAAAATAAGATTATTGGATGTCGTCAAATAATGATTACGTGGTGAAATTTATATTTTACCAAGCAAAGGATTTTTCCCACTTTTTCTAATATTTACCTTCTATGTGGTAATCAATTACTAACTGTGACGATATATGTGAAGATATAAACCTAGATTTCACTATTCTAGATCCGACAATACTACCACTAGACCAAAAAACATAGAAAATATTAACAACATTTTGAATGTATTCAAATACTTATAGACAAATTACTGGATGAATTAACGTACCCATGCTGGGCTCATATCAGATATTATTGATATCCCAACAGAGACAGACACAGAGAAACTCTGGAAGCGAATGAGGGTTATCTAGGCGTTAACAGGGCTTATGACCTGTCATTGGCTGGGTTAAGTGGCCACTTGATGTACTACAACACATTTCCCATTCCGCCCATCATCTGATAACCATATATATGACAACTTTTTTAACGGAGAACTGATATACACCGTTTCCCACGATGAGACCGCGAAACTCCAGAGGGTGATTATTCATGATATTCTGAGAAAAAAAAATTTTATAAAGTTTTTTCAAAAAACTCAATTCTAATTTCTTAAAAAAATGATTAAAATATGAATAAAAATTCACGCGTGTAATACCGTCCATTTTTGAACTGGCTAACACCACGTGACCTGCACCAATTTCAGATATGAAATTCGAATTTTGAATGTCCGCACAAGGCAAGGCGTTCGGTGACCAGAGCGGACCCCCACTCCTCCCCGCCCACCGCCACCCCGCCACCGCTAGCATTTCAAACAGAAGCCAGTATTACATAGTCGCTTTTTATTAATACTTTTTTTTAAATTAATTATTAAAAAATGCCCGGATCAAAAAACTTTTTTTCAAAAAGATTTTTTTCTCAGAATACCATGAACAATCACATTGTTCTTATTTTATTTTTACTGACAAATAAATTTGTAGCGGAGAGGTGTACAAAATGACATAGGCTGATATAATGGCATACCGCGCACTTAACTACGCACTATTCCTATTTCACACCAAAGCCCCAAAATTTCAATCTTGGTTAGGTAAAAACAAAAGTCCGCCTGGTGATAGCGTATTTGGCTACCGTGCATGAAAACGCAGGTTCGATTCCCAAAGGGGGGTCAACTTAAATTAAAAATTTACATGTGATTTTTGTATCAATATTTCATGTGTGATACCTTGGACTGATACTGAAGCGTAAGACTTATCATCCTACCTTCATGTAATAAAATGATCAAGATACACTGCACTTGGTGTACCAATGCAGTGCCCAATGCACCATTGTGTGCGGATAAGAGAAAGTAGTAAAAGTACAAAAGATAGAATTTTCCAATAAAAAAGCCTTTGGAATAAACTTTTTTTTTCATTCAGTGTTGCCTCTACGTTTAAATTTAAATCCCCTAAATATATTTTGCCAAAATGATTACATTTATCAAATTGATCCTAATAGATTTCAAAGTGATTTTTATTAAAATCTCAATAATTACTTTTTGTGCTATTTAATCCTGGTAACAGCAGTGCCATCTGTAGTCACCTTTTCAACTAATTTCATTAGACATTCCATTTTTGAAGCACGGTGGACAAAATTTAATTTTAAAAGTCATTTGTTACTCCCGAGCTGAAAAGACTTCTGCGCCAAGCAGAAAAGCCAGAAAAAAATCAATATTAAAAAAAATATATAAAAAAATATCTTGTGTTTTTGAATATGTTTATTTAAATTACCAATTATACACGAATCACGGCATGATAACACTTGACTTTTACCCGTGGGACTTTAAATATTTCAGAATAACGTCATACCGTGACTCAACATTAAAATTTGTAAAAATATGATATAACTACTAACAAATGAGTGAATTTGATTCAAAACTTAAGTATTATAATTTGAGAATTTCCCATAAAACTCCATATAACAATCATTAGCTTATACCCACCTATAATACATAACATAATATCGACTTTGTATTGGTAAGTAATTAAAAAACTTTAGAATAGGATATAAAAACCCGTTCCTACTTTTTGTTTTATTTGCATATATTTCAAACGTTTTATGTTATCGGCGCATATTTCCATGCACACCATTACTTGTGATTACGTTTGCGCGGGAAAAATAAAATGGCGTTAGACAGCCTCCCCCCCCCCCTCATAATCTCCTCCCTACCAATCCCCCCCGTCCAAAGTGATCCCTTGTTAACAGACAATCTAGAAAGAACACTTAAAAAAACTAAAACACGTTTACTGTATTACATTGTGTAATAAAAATATAATCATCTTCAACAGAATATAGTCCACCCACACAGAAAAGGCGATATCATTTTTAAAAAACTTTAAAATAAAAAATAAAAACTTATTTGTATAAGTAAGTATACTTAATTATATTTCATGGATTATATTTCAATTTTTAAATACATACTGTTAAAGAAACTATGGTGAATACAATAAAGCCTTAGCGGCATGTGCATAAAAATAGGAATCAAGTCGTGGTAGGGAGGAAATTTGATCTGGGGATCTTTAGACTCATAGTAAAACGCTGTGTTAAAAACACGAATTAATTTTTTAAAGGAAACATTTGAATTCTTATGATTAACCTACTCAATATTTTCGTTTTTAAGTAGTCGGAAATAACTGTGACAGAAAGTAGAAAACAAGTTCGGATTTCAAGGGTTTCAAACCTAGAGATTCTTATCCAGAGTCCTCAAATCTACCACTTGACCAAAACCCTGTTCAAAATATATATTTCTTACGTGCGAGCTTTAGAGAATTTTTTCGTCCTTATGGTTAAATAAATCAAATAAAATAAAGTCTCTAGGTGCGTTATATGATGCCAATTTAAAAAAAAACCTATTGGTAATGCAATTCTGGTCATCTTGGATTCATTTAACAAATTTAAGAGCATATACTCCACCATGTGACTCGTGGCCGCTTTTCCAAACAAACGCATTCCTCTATTTTCTCAATATTTTATTTGGTAAAGGAGATAAGTAAAATATCAAAAAAATAAGATAATGCGAACATGCATCTGTTCAATATCTAAAAGGTGTGAAAAAATCATTGCTCTAGAGCACACTAGTGAGGAAATTCTGGGAGAAAATTGAGGAATACGTTTGTATGGGAAGCGGCCGCAATCACGTGGTGGAGTGTGCTCTTAATGATCAAGATTTACTGCACTACCAATTAACACCCTGTGCATCACTAGGTGCGAACAATTCATTGTAATACTCCATTGAGACCCTGACCGCGGATGCACGGGTGGATGTCTGGGATGGGGGGCCTGGCGAGGCGGAATACCGGTCTCCACACGGGTGGTTGTAATTACTAATAAATAATGATCGGGGTAGAAACTAGCATCCCTACCACTGTTAATTTGGGCCGACTCTGGTTGGTTTGGGTGATGGAAACAATGACAATTATAATACATAAGCCGAAGGTACAGTGGTAGGGGTACAATGAAAGTATTTGTCCGCGTCATAATCGTAAATTCATTCGTATTTTTATCACACTAACAATCTTAAAATCGCGGTTTAGCTTGTTGAAAAAATCGGTAAAGTTGGCAGGACTGAAAAAAGACTCAAAAGTCTTTAAAGCAGTCTAGGGAAAGGGTGGGGCTTTTATTGTATAATACCTATTGCATCTTAAGCTATGCACAACATATGTGGTTTTGCATTAAACCAAATTGTGGTTTTGCATTAAACTTTAACTTGATAAGATAATAAACAACATTTTGAGTGTGTCCAAATACTTGTAGACAAAAACTGGATTTCACCCATTACGGGCTAATAATTACAATTTGACATCTCAACAGAGACGAGAAACTTGGAAGGGAATATGGATATCTAGGCGTTTACAGGGCTTATGACCTGTCACTGGCCGGGTTAAGTTGTAATACATCAAGTGGCCACTTAACCCAGCCAATGACAGGTCATAAGCCCTGTAAACGTCTAGATATCCATATTCCCTTCCAAGTTTCTCGTCTCTGTTGAGATGTCAAATTGTGATAATATAATGATTATGCGACATGAGGGTCTCCTGCATGACATACTAGAAGGAATGGCTGTGGGTACAAATTCTAGAGGGCGCCGCCGACGAGAGTATCTGGAACAAGTGTGTGAAGACATGAACTGCCTCTCATATAGGTATACACTGAGGCTTAAAGGGCTGCGTAGGTTAGAGCGCAGTGGAAAACTTGCAGAACCTTACTGCAGACCAATCCCCAGGATTGAGACATCGAAGGAAAAAAAATTCAGACATAAATTTCACTGTTTCTAAAATTGTCTCTTATTAAGGGCTGTCTTAGATTTAGATTTCCAAACAAACTACGGCACTATTCTTTACTTTTTGTGGAATAATCACAAATAATCTAAATGGAGATAATCCTTTATTTCAAAAGAATCCCGATATACAATGTAATAAAAGACTATTTGTGTTTACTTTAAAATGCTCTGCATTTCTGTTTGTACTCCAAAATAGTGCATGCTCTTTTCGGTTGGATTGTACTATTCTTTCCACCTATAATACATACATAGGAATTAAAGGATTAGGTGTGAACTAAATATGTCTAAGTTCGTTTTGGACTACAATGTTATAGTATAATAATACACAAAGAATTGTCGACTATTCATCGGAATAAATAATGTCGACACCGAATTATTCATCAATAATTATTCATTAGCAGCAGACTTCTGAGTTTTGAGAATAGGTGACTTAGAAGAATTTAAGGTGTGCGGTGGTTTGACTTTGTAAGGAACACAGAGGTGAGGCAACGGACGCAGCAACCCTTGGTATCTACTATCATCCGGCGAAGGCGTTTCGGCTGGCTAGGCCATATACTACGTATGCCTCCCGAGAGCCGCCACCATGATTGCCTATTTTACAAGCCATCAGGTTCTCGGCGTCCTGGTCGTTTGACAATTCGTCGGCAGTTTGCGCCAGAGCTGCAGGACGCGGACTTGACTTGGGAGGATGCACGGGAGCTGGCGGCCGATTGCTTGGCGTGGAGGCAGTTTGTGGATTCCATATGCTCCACATAGGGAGCGGATATGGTATGATGATGATGAATTATTCATTAATAATTATTTATCTTAAATTTTAAGGTGGGTGTTGAGTTGTAATTACAATTTTTATCATACCCGTGAACTCAAAAACCATAATTACTTACGATCGTGCTAAAAAAAATATACATATTTATGTATCATGTCTTTCGATAGACTGTAGGTACAGTTTTCGGTATGCAGTGTGTAAAGAAGTGCACATTAAACTCCTTAGTACAATAATTGTAACATTAAGGCCCGGAACACACGGTGAAACGCAACTGCAACGAAACCTAATCGAAACTCTTGGTATGAAACCAGTTTCTGACTATTTCCACAATTGGCGCAACCTAAGCATGATGACATTTTCATACAGTCATACTTACCAAGCGTAGGAATATTTCCGACCTATATTTTCTGTTCAAAATTCTAAATAATCAAATCAATAGTCCTTATCTTCTGGAGAATATTTTCGTCAACTGCCCTGTCACATTTACACGACAAACAAACCTATTTTATAACCCATTGCCTAGAAATAATTATTTTCAAAACTCATTTATTTATCGTAGTTGTTCCGTGTTTAACAAATATTGCCCTCCCTAGATATCTTTGACAATAAACTTAAAACATATAAAAATAAACTGTTTGAAGTTGTAAAGCGATATTACATGTATTTATTTATTCAAAAATAATTATTATGTTAAATATAATTGTATCTGTCCCATCCTTCTTCCCTTTTCCCTAACCTAACCATCCCTTACCTTCCCTGCAGTGCATCTCTTTTTTTTCTTATGTTTTTCTTTTCTAATTTTAAATTTTCTTCCATCTAATTTTTTTTTCCCTAAAAGTTGTATTACTTAGCATTTTTTTCATATGTGTGGGAAACAGTAATTGGATTTATACATACATATGCAATTATCTTGAAAAATGTACTAATTAAGACTGTTGTTTTTCCGTAAATAAAAATAAAATTAAAAAATCTGTTTTCTCTGAAAGCAGACGTCTGTCTCAATCTGTTTCAATATGTCGAGTTTCAAACGCGACACGAGTTTCCTGTAAGCCAGTTTCAATGCAACTGATTTGAAATGCGTTTCAAACTTGTTGCGTCATGTGTGGTTTCCTATATCGCTATGACATAAACTCAAATGAAACTCAGAAGTAAATTAGAGTTGCAGTTTCGTAATTTTTGCATTTCAGCGTATGTTCTGGGAATAAGGGTTGAGTGGTGCGTATCAGATCCCCTAATGATTTCATTGACAAGCATCAACAAATTTTCAAGTTAATTCAAACTGCATATTATCGCAGTTGAATTGGGTTTGATCTTTGAAAATTGTTTGATCAGAGATATCCTATTTATACAGTTACAAAAGCACCTATTGTTCGGCCAAATACCCTTTAAATAGGTCCTTTTCAACCGACATATTTCTATTTAACGCTTGACTGCATTATAAAAAGTTATACCTATATACCTATGTTACATTGAATTAAAATTACATCCAAACACAATAAAATTATTTAAAATTGTTATATTTTAAATTTTAATACCTTACCAAAATACCAGGATGATGTTGCTGTGTTCGTTGCCACATTTTTGTATTTATAAAATACTTAGTCGCCATTTTTTTTTAAATTCTTCGCAAAAACCTGTTCTCAGAAACTCTTTCATCAAAGCAGTGACAGTAAAATTTACATTTAATGAAAAATTTAATTTTTTGAAACATGACTCGTAAAAGCTTAATTTAAAATTTAGCTTTGTAGAACTATTTTTTAAATGTACAAAAAAAATTTGTGCGTATGAAATGCGTAAAATTCGACAAATCTGGTCAAATCATTTCAACCCTTCAAAGGCTATGTCTAAGTGTTTGAGATCAGATAAGCCATTGTTACAACAGTCTCGTGAAGGGTTAATAGTGCGGTACTTAACAATACAGGACTAAGGACTCTAATCCTTCCCTATGTCAGCGTAGTTCCCTATCAGACAATAGAAGAAAAGAAACAACAAATAAAATACCAGCAATTAGACAGGATCAAGGACACGAGGGAAAAAACATGTTTGTTTTGTTAGGTTGTTGTGTTTGAGTGTTTATTTGAAGCTAATTTTGGACACGTTTTGTGTTTTTGGTCGTAAAATATCCGCTCTAGTATAAGCTAGGTATAATGATAATAATGTATTATATTTTTACATTATCGTCGATACATCGTAAAAATACAAATGGATTGTGTAAAAACCAAATCTAAAAAAAAAATATCGTAAGACAATATAGGGTTCTTCCCGATAGCATGAATATCCTTGAAAACGTTATAAATATTTAAAGTATATTTTTACAATTCCAACGATATAAAACACAATTATCAAAAATTTTGTTTTAATTTATAAATTTATGTTTTAAAAACACGAAAATACGAATGATTTTTAACGCTCGTTATTGGCTAATGACGTCATACCCGTCTACCGTGAAAGGAGTGAAATTCATTCCGTAGTGAGCGCCTATATTGCTGTGACGTCACACCGCATGCGCGCCTAATGGAGGATTTTGCGAGCGATTTGAAAAGAAAATAAAAAATAAAAAATCGGGAAGAACCCAATTACACCAGAGATAAAAAGGAAATAAAATAAAACAAAATAAAATTAAAAAAATAGCTACTACTCTCCCTTATCCGCACCCAATGGTACATTGATACACCAGGTGCAGAGAATCTTGATCATTTGTTACACGAAGACAAGATGATCAGTCTTACGCTTCAGCGCCAGTCCAAGGCAAATAAAACTCAATCAACCCTTAAAGTACTGTGTTTCAAACGATCCACGGCTTCCGGTGAGGCCTTCACGGCCTCGGGTTACCCATACAAAATGTTGATTCATGACGTTTACAATGTATTTTTAATTTTTTTTTAAAAATATCAGTGTGTAGTTTGTATCTTTGTCTGTCATAATAACTCATTTCCTTTTTTTTTAAAGCAGAAAAACGCACTCTCTGTTGACTGCAAAATATACGATGTTCGTTTGAAATTTCTGAAACATGCGGGTAAAATTCTTTCTTAAAGTAATTACCTACAATTCTTATGTGAATCAAATATTTTTTTTCCGATGTAAAAATGTTTGATTGAAGATTAGCGAAAATGCCAGTGTTATATTTTAATCATTTGCGGAGATATTAATTATTTAGTGAGATTTACATCACCGCAAGGCGAGGGTTAAGAAAAACAAAGAATAACAAAGAAAAATTAATAATAGTTAGTAGGTTTATGTGTGTACTTTAAACAATAAACTATTCTTGTAGTGTTTAATAACAGTTGTTTAATATTTATTGAATAGTTTTTTAAGCAAAACTGCAGTTTTGCTACTAACCAAAAGATTAGCCAAAGATGTAGGTACTTACATCATGTTTTATGGTAAAAAAATAGCAGGTGTTCACTAAATGACAATTACAAATCATCGTAACTTTATTAGGTAGGCAAAATAGTAATGTAACTAACATCCACCAACCAATAATACTCTGTGACATTTCATTTAGTTTTCCATAGCAGCTACAATCATAACGTTTTTGACAGATGATGCTTTTAATTGAAACCACTATGGGGTAAACAAAAAGTAACATTTGTCAAGGGCGTGCATGTAAAATCAGGGCAAAAATCACATCAGGGGTTCCAGCAACCCCTGGCGAAGTAATCTAGTTTATAGAGGGTTAAAAAATATGATTATATGATTTTAATGCCATGTCCAAAAGAAGAGTTATCTAAATAATGCATCTTGAATTGATGCAATTATAATACGTATGTGAGTTCGATTTCGTTTGAGTGGATTTTTGGCCTCGCGGTGCAGTGATTAAATTAGAATCTGGGTTGGATTCCTGAAAGATTAAAATGTTATTTTGAGTATGGCTAAAACTTTTTGGACTTATACTATTTTCCCGTATTTGCATTATATGGTGCATAGGGTACTTGCATTGGTACACCAAGTACAGTGAATCTTAATAATTTGTTGCGTGAAGGCAATATGATCATACCTCGGACTGGCTGAAGTGTAAGACTGATAAAAATCTTAGCTTCTTTTATATAAAATGACAAAATACACTGTCCTACATGCAATGACCTATGTACCATTAGGTGCGGATAAGGGAATTAAATAAATGTATTTTTTTTGTGATTTTTTATTATTTTTGTAATCTGACAATTCATTAGATTGCGTTTAATTTATAGTGCCATATGCATCATAGATAAAGGGAAATGGAAAAAAAACTAGAAATTACCTCATTTGTTTTCATCTAACAATGAAATAACTGATTTGTATCTTTAGGAAAGTAGCATTTCACGTTTTTTACTTTCTTCTCAGTTCAAAAAGATTTTAGGCAATTCTGTTCTTTTCTTGAATTCAAATTGGCGGATATCCCGTTCCGCTGGGAAACGGAAATGGCAAATTTTGATATAGCGCCGGAAACTGGCAGCGATACCTGTGATCAACTTCGATGATACGAATTTCAAGAAAGGAATAATAAAAATGGCGTTTTTTAAACGATAGAACAGATGTAGGTACCTACTTACTTTATTTTTTAAATATTTATGGAATCTTTATCTAGATTAAAATAAATATTAAGTAACTGAAAAGTTTTTGATTTTTTTTTTTTTTAATTACTTGAATAGGTAATAGGTATCTCTTTAAACTATATACTTACGTAAAAAAAACCTTATATAGTGTAGTGGTAGCGGGTTTGGGTTACCATGCTTGAGGTTGTGGGCCCGATTTCCGACGGGGTCAATACATATACAATATTCATTTCAATATGTTTTATAAACATGAACAAACTATTTTATATGTGATACATTAGAGTTTTTGAACTGAAGCGTAAGAATAATCATCTTGCCTTCATGTAACAGGTCTAGTGATCAACATGCGCTGCACCGCTAACTCAAGAAAGTTCTTATAGTAATAATATATAATTAATATTCAAAATTCTAATTACTCTTCATTCAAGTCGATTGACCACATTGTGAACTTTTTTTTTTTTCAAAATTATAAAAATGTTTATTTTTATTTAAGTTTGTAGTAGTATTTATGATACATTTACTTGTCTAACTATTATGTGTTACTTGTTAAGCGTACTTTATACGGAACAGAAAACTGTACAGTTTCTTGTACAGTTTGCAAACTGTATGGAATATTGAATGGTCTGTATGGAATATTGAATCTGGAATCTCCTCACACATTTTAATGCCCTTATACATCAGACAATGGGGGCTCTTTCTGATTTTTTATTTTTTACTTCAAAAAAATTATTGAAAAATTACAATATCAAGGGATTTTTAATTTTTTTTTTACGATGTCATATGAATTTTCTAGCGCGGTTTGAAATAGCGCTTTTTGAAATCGCTCGCAAAATCCTCCATTTGGCGCGCATGCGGTGTGACGTCACAGCAATATAGGCGCTACTACGGAATGAATTTCACGCCTTTCACGGTGGACGGGTATGACGTCATTAGCCAATAACGGGCGTTAAAAAATCATTCGTATTTTCGTGTTTTTTAAAACATAAATTTAGTAATAAAAACTAAATTTTTTGAGTAGTGTGTTTTTACATCGTTGGAATTGTAAAAATATACTTTAAATATTTACAACGTTTTAAAGAATATTCATGCTATCGGGAAGAACCCTATTCTGTGACATACTTTTTCTTTTTTTTCTAATCTTATATTTTTTTGAACCTCTTGTTGCATATTTATGAAAAAAGGGAATTGTTTTAATTTGTTTTCAAATATCTTGGAATTATCCCTTAACAATTTTGCTAATTTCATTAACAACATTGTATTCAATTATTTGGTCTATTGACATAATATTAAAAATATTGGTATATTGCATGTTTTTAAAAACGTTAAAAAAAACAAATAACATATTGACATAATTAGCCATATTAACAATTTTCTGTGTGCAAACATACGATAATAACTACTTACGATCGCGCTAAAAAAATATACGTAGCGTGTCTTTTGACAGACTGTGCTATTTTCTGAACAAGAAACTGTACAGTTCTCGGTCCCGTATAAAGTACGCATTACATTTAACCGACAAACCAAACAATTACAAAACATTGTGACAAAGGACGTTTTTGTTGGCAAATAATATCTACGGTTTACACTGGGCCTGTTCCAGATTTGCTCCTAATTCCTTCTTAACAGGGGTATTCAATGCTGTTTGATTTACATTCTAATATAATAAATGAATGACGAAAGAACGTTTAAAAGAATGTATGTATGATGTGAGTGTGTCCGGGTGTACAAAATGGAGTTCTAGTATGGATATGAAGCATAGAGTTGGAAAAACAGGACGAAAGTAGACTAAAACCTTGTTCAGACACGCGAGAAACGCGCGATTTGGAATCGCGCTTTTCTCGCGTGTCTGAACGCAGCCTTAAATGCGATCTCTCAAGCAAATGTGTGTAGTAAAACGTATAATTATTCATGACAGGTGCATCATTGGAAAACTATTAGTAGCTATTAAAGTTTATATAGTTTTTTTTTAAGATATTTAAAAACTATTATTTATTAACTGTTGATAAATATTTTAAAAAATAAGTAATAATCATGGGACGGGATTTTCGAGTGAGAAATGCATTGAACAAGTGTGGTCCACTTAAATAAATAAATATAATATATGAAAAAAACATGCAAAATTATTATAATTTCACTTTGATTTTCCAGAAAAATACAGCTTCTTTATACTGTATTGCATTAAAATTCTGTAATAATTTATCGGATCTTAGAAAACCCATTTAATTTTGGAAAAAATGCATGTATCTTGGCTTGTATACCCCTGATTTTGTCGCATTTCTTTTATTTTCTGACAAAGGACTTCATTTACAATATACCTCAGGAACCACATTCATCTGCAGTACTTAAGAAATGTGTCAAAATATTATCTGAAATGGGATCTAGGAACAAAGGCTGTGTGGCTGTGGAGAGCACACGTGAATAGAGTATACTTCAACAGTTCTTTATGTAGCTATTTTTATTGTATTATTACAAGTATTTTGTAAATAAAATAAGCTGTTTAATCCACCCCCTTTCCGTTATACGCACCAAATGGTGCATAGGACACTTGGTTTCTTTATTCATTAAATGCAATTAAAAAATCCTTTAAATGCAAAAAAAAATAGACTCATTGCAATAAATTGTCTTTAATTTGAACAGGGTTGTGGTCTAGTGGTAGAATCGCGGACTCCGGATTGGAATCTGTAGGTTCGAATCCCACTCCAGCACAACTTGTTTCCTGCTTACTGGCACAGTTGTTTACAAATTGAAATGTTTTAGTACAGGTACATTGACAATAACTCAAATGTTTTTTTTTTTTATTTATGAATGTAGAAATTAATGCTGGGTAGTTTATAGTAAGATTAATGCCACGACAAGATATTGCATTTGAAATGTTTTGTACATAAAAACACATTTAAGTTAATATCATTTCATATTAAACCACATACATATATCACTACCCCAACGCGCTAATCCCTAGATATTGTAGGCTGACTAGAGGAGTAGACTGATCATTTTGACTTTATATGCCTTATAAAAATGAAGATACACTGCACTTGAGGTACCAATATCCTGTGCACCATTATTAAATACAACTACCTACTTATCCTTGTCCGCATCTGGTGGTTCATAGGCAAATGTATTTGGGTACCAAACTCAGTGTATCTAGGTAAAATAAAATATATTTTTGTACGTATAGGTTAGTAGGTACCTATGTACTGAAAACATTTAGAATGATAATTATTATTATTTTGTCTTCGCAGTTTTTTGCGGACCTCATAGAAAAATCACTACCCAACTACTTAATTTTTTTTCATGTTTGAAAACTGACCACGAAAATAATATCTGATTTCAACCACACCCAATTGTCTATCTGGTCGGTATAACAGATCTCTCCACCCAATTGTCCATCTGGTCGGTATAACAGATCTCTCCACCTACAATACCGTACAATCTCGGTCGTACATTCCGCCATAACCTGACACCTATTTACCGACAAACAACCTTCCTAATGTTACATCACACTAGAGGTTTACGCAACTTTGTAACAATGCTGTACTTGACAATAAATACTTAGACATTATGTTTTGTACAATGAAGTATCTTGGATAGATATTTGTCACAATAGACGCCGATTCACCGGTGTTAAGGAACCAATGCATAATATAATAATATTTTATTTACATTTAGAGGATGGCTGAGATATTTCTAAAAAAAGGAGATAAATCTTCGAACAAGAATTCGCTAAAAGGGGCGTTTCCATACAAATTTTCAAAAAATATACGCTTCCTAGGGTTAATTTTAATAACACCACTTATTCTCATATTCCACCGTTTAAAGAATCCATCCCTTAGGCCAATGCACGACACGTATGACGCAGATGTCTAGTGATGACGTAGACGCCTAGTGATGGCGTAGTGAGTAACTAGACACCTCAGACACGGTAGTATTTTTCAAGTTTAGAATGTCACTCTAAAATTCTTGTTCAAAGAGATAAATACACTAAAAAATAAGACAACACAGACACCCTTTTTTTATATTAAAAAAGTGTGTAAAATCATTGCTCTAGTGCTACATTCCAGGGGGAAAATCGAGGACTACGACCATATAAAAAAAAATGGCTACGATCATTTGGCAGCCCATACCCTTACAATAATATTTTATTAAATCTGGGTGAAAATAAATTCTTTTAAAACTGAATTTAAATTAAAAGTAATGAATTAATTTATACAATAGTAATTTCTGTGTACAAGGCACAGATTTATTTATTTAAGGAATATTTGTTTGATAAGTTTTTCACACCTTTCTCCTCTAATTTTCATCACTTTTCTTCATAAACAGGGTGTGTTTCAATTCTCGAGTAACTTATATGTTTGTGTAAGGTTACTCTAACATCTGATAATAATCATCCTTTGTAATTCCGCCTGCACTAAACAAGGATGTTAGATATACCTATATTTTCCATACATCTGAGGGTAGATCTCTCAATGTACATGTCATTATATAAGAAATGAATCGATTAGAAAGAAAACATAATGGATAAAAAGGAATATCTTATTACTTTTGATTTTTCTTAGAATGAACCCACCAAATCTACTTTTAATAGCGTGTCTTGGCTTATTTCTATACATTTATTAGAAATACTGGGATTTTTCTGCAAGGATTTTACACATTTTTAATAATTTAAATTAATGAAATTAATTTGAATCGATTACATATTTCAGAGAAAAGCTATAATATAATACATACACTAATATTTTTTACATTTAACCTTAAATAACTTTACATTTTGTTCATTTCTTATTTTATCTGGAATCTCCTCATACATTTTAATGCCCTTATACATTAGACAATTCTGTGACATAGGCGACAATGAGTGGTGATATGTTTTGATAATACGGATTTTTTTCGCTTCTTCGCCGTTTTCGCTGTTGGCGCTTGCCGCTCGTGAGCGCGGCCAAGGGAGTTGAATCCAGGCGGCAGTCAGTCTGCAGCAGCGAAGGCGCGGTCTCACAACGTATCGCATGATATGCAGTAATCAAAAATTATTTTTTAACATCATAATTTAAGAGTTGGCACATTCCAAACTCGATAACAGGTTTGACATTTTTAGTAACGTGTGAATTCGAATAAAGGGATGTGACTCTTACTCAGGTTTCCTAAGGGAGTAAGTTTGTATACAGAAGTATTGGAGTTCCATATTTGCTCCTCCAGAAAATACCAACATTGCCGATGAATATATTTTTTATTTAAAAACCTTTGAAAAACATGTTTTATGTAGGTATACACCGTACACTAGTTAATTCAAAATAGGTACCACACTTCGAAAATTATTTCAGGAAATGGCATTCCCTACTAGAAAAATACTACCGTACCTAGTGGTGCCTAGTGACAGCTAATGACCCTTTAAATACGTCATTACTTGTCATCTATATCATCACTAAACTAATCTGATAATTAGTAGTCTTTCGAAATTGAAAAAAAAGCGATTGTTTTTAATAAAAGTATTATTCAAGTTTCAAGATTCAATGCCACAAAATGGCGTTTATTTTCAATATTTTTTTTTTTAATACAAAAAATAAAAAAGATTCCACTAACCATGTGGTTATCAGTGGATTTCTTTAGTTAGTCTTGGCATATAGAATCATCGTAAATAAAAATAAAACAATGAGAAACAAGATTTGATTTTAGCTGTGAGACTTATACAATATAAAGAACAACAATACATACATACATAGGTACATAGGCAATGAGAAGTGAATATTCAAAAGTATCACCTATATTATTCGGAAAGTTCGTAATATAAAACCTTTATCTACACACCTTTAATAAATTGCTATGTTTATTTTTTCCTTATTACGCAAATCATTCGATTTAATGTAAAAAATTACCTTTTTTTTTTGTAAAAAACAATTATAATTAAAATTCATTGATAGCTTTATAAAAGGCGTACAAGTATACCCCATTATTTCCCTAAAAATAACAATGTATTACGTATAAAAATATTTATTTCATTTTATGCAAATTTTTTTTAACATTGTGTTTAAGATTTTTAAAATTTACCAAAATAAAAATACGTACAAATAAACATTAATAAAACTGGTTTGAAAACTCCTGGAGTCTATTTTGAAGTCAAATGAGGTCACTTAGAATTCTTTTGTGGATCTATTTAGAGTTCTTGTGGAAAGCTTAACTGGGTGGGGGGGGGTGTTAGGGGATGAAAAGGCGAAGGAAGGAGCAAAGTTTGTGGCACTTTCGTTAACTCAGAGGGTTGGGAGGTAGACTAGGAAGGTGTTAGTATAGTGAAGTAATGGAAAAAAAACTTATAGTTTTTAAAAGCTTATTAATAAGTAATTCGCCTCGTGGTATAGTGGTTAGTGTGTTGGGCTTCCATTCATAAGGTCGCGAGTTTATATTATTTAATTTATTTAATATTTAATGCAATTGTGGATTTTCACAAGATATATATTAGATTATCAATGTTATGGATTCAGTATCAAATTAATTCAATATCAATCAGAAAATGTGGTTCTCTTTTTTTTTTGTGATGTTTCAATAAATACCTAGATTTTAAAATGTTTAATGTTTTTTAGTTATTTTGATTTATGGTTATTTTAAAATCATGTTTTATGACTAAGTTCAACTTCTGTACGACTGACGGAACTCTTTATTTTGGCAGTTTATGTTTTAGCGTAAGTTTTAATTTTCTGTGTATTATTATATTTCTATTTAAAAACTTTTATGTGAACTGTGCAAATCAACTCAGGCTGTTATTTAGTAAAGAAGACTCTTTTTAAGACCATCATTACAAATTAAGGTGTTCCGCAATGTTACAAAATGATTTTCCTAATTAATTTGTTAACACAAAGAAAGCTTCGAATAAAATATCAAAAGCTTCAAAATATATTCTAGGCAATCAGTAACAATTGAAAAACACATCGAATTTTGGTAATTAGCGTACCAGTCAACTATTGAACATATGGGTGAACTAGATATAAATGAGGTAGGTATTTATTGTTTATTTATTTATTTATTACATTTCACATTTAATATAATCACAATAATGGGATGGCGACTTAATCAGTAGAAACCCATGCCAATGATCTGGCCCCGACTCACTAGATAGTCCTTGTCGAGTCAGGGCATTGTAGTATTATACATAACACATTTTAGTACTAAACATAATTGAATATTTACATAATTGGTATATAATAGAACCAAGTTTGGATTTTCACAAATAGAATGTACAAAACAATATTTTTGCATACAAAATTTTAATAATTACATAGCTATATTTTTGCAGGCATTTTCAATATATACACGACCCATTAGACTTATCTAATTATCGACACCGACCCTGTATTTGGAGAAGTCGGTTAATAATTTGGTTTGTGTGTCCATTTGGTTATATATCTTAGGTCCAATAAATGTGAAGTGGCGCTGCGCTATCGTTGTTTTTCTTTTAGGTATACTAAGTTTGTTTTATTGAGTCTCTTTTTTTTCCTTAAAAAAACAGTTAAAATCCCAGTTTGAGTTCACATCTTGTGTGCGCCGCTAACTTGGTCTCATTTTATAAGTATACGACAAAACACGATTGTTCTTTTTTTAGTCTCTCAATAATTTCACGCAAGAAATAAATCATTCTCTCCTACCTCCACCTGTAAAGAAAAATTTCTCCTATAATCTGTGTATCTTTTTCTGATTCGATTTTTATCAATAGCGTTCATTTCCCGTACTTTTTTTATTACTTTTCCCATCGTTATTTCGTTACTTCGACGTTAACTATTCCTCCTGTTCCTCCTGTTCCTCTTTTTCTACCTTTTCTTCCTTTTCCAACTTCCCCTTTCCTCCTTTTCTCATCAACTTACGTACGTTTCTTCATCTCGAGGGAAATCGTATTATCGAATACGGTTCTTTGCACAACGCTGTTTGCTCTCTAGTTCTGCGGGATATTGAATTTGGATTTAGGCTGATTGAGGAACCTTCGAGGATATGAGGTGAAGGAATTGATGGCCAGATTAAAAGAGAAAGGATTGCAATGTAGCATAGTGGACCAGGGTTGAAATCCCGTAGAGTCATGAACATAAAATCAAGGTTAGAACTTTACTACATACACTGCAACGTACTATTTTATGGAGAATTTAATTCTGATTAATATAGAGTAGGTGGAATTAATTACACATAATATAATAGGAATATTATTGGAATCTTGGAGGATTAACTAATACATATATTATATAAAAGATAAATACATACTTGGAAAACATTAGGTATATTGATTTGGAACACAGAGGTGAGGCAACGGACACAGCAACCCTTGGTATCTACTGTCATCCGGCTAAGCCGTTTCGGCTGGCTGGGCCATATACTACGTATGCCTCCCGAGAGCCTTAACCATGCTTGCCTATTTTACAAGGCATCAGGTTCTCAGCGTCCTGGTCGTCCGCTGTTGACAATTTGCGCCAGAGCGGCGGGACGTGGACTTGACTTGGGAGGATGCACTGGAGCTGGCGGCCGATCGCTTGGCATGGAGGCAGTTTGTGGATTCCATATGCTCCACATAGGGAGCGGATGTATGATGATGATGAGATGATATTGATCAAGATACACTGCACATTGGGTGCGGATAAGGGAAAGTAGTATATTGACATTTATCCCCGATTTCTTATTTAAAATTACTTAGTGGACAACAAAGCAATAAAATTTAATTTAAAGGGGGATGAAAAATGGAAACCTGGTGATTTTGTACATAATGATTTATTTTAAAACGACTTGACTGTAGTAATGATAATCCCAGGAAAAGAAAAAAAATTGAGTAAATATTTAATATTTCAAATCTCCCAAAGTGCTATTTTCTAAATTTCCTTTCATACGATTTAAAGAGAAAGTGTTTTCATCGAAAACTAGGGATTTCTTGTGTACCTTGGATATGAATATTAATTTTCACCTTTTTCATTTTAAATTTTTGTCTAACGTAAAAATAGCAAAAACACAACTTTTGGTATTTCTCAGAATTCCACTTCCATAAAAATAATCACGAAAAATGCTAAGTAAAATAGCAACACTATTAGGTTTATGAAAACCAATCAACTGAAGTGTCTGTAATACAATCCAAAACCTTATTTACTCGACTATATTGTATTTGGTTACCTACGGTATTACAATATTATAAGATCCCAAATGTTTAAAAAAAAACATTCACGGAATATGTATCCAAATAACGTAATTGTAATGGTAGAAAATTTCATAAAAAAAGCTTCATAAACCTTTTCAGTAGACAATTTTAATCAGGACACTACGCTATTTAAACTAATCTAAATAGTCTACTAACAAAAGTTATTATGCTGACTTCAAAGATACCTATTGTTAGCAGAAACATTTTATTTGACACCTCAACAGAGACGAGAAATTTGGAAGGGAATATGGATATCTAGGCGTTAACAGGGCTTATGACCTGTCATTGGCTGGGTTAAGTGGCCACTTGATGTATTACAACATTCCCCATTTCACCTAGTATTTGATATCCATATCTGCCAATATACAATAAAATGGCGCGACGCTTCACATGTGAACACTCTCTGTCATCCATTGAGAAAATTGCTAAGCATTTTTAGCAGAAACCTTTATGATTGCAAGTGAGATTCTTACCGAATTATATCACCTACTAGGAAACGCCTGAAGATGAATCTTCAATTTGTTTGGCTTATAACTTTTACCAGCTAATTTTTATAAACAACATTTTGAGTGTGTCCAAATACTTTGTAAAGTTTGTCTACAAGTATTTGGACACACTCAAAATGTTGTTTATAGAAACATTTTATACTTAAAAAATCTTATACTTAGATGCTGCAAAAAATCACCATAAATTTTAAGCATGAAAATTTAATATATTTTAGGATGAAATTTGTCGGTTTTTTTCTACCTATTTATGCTTTCAAAAAACTATTAACCTGTTTCAGAGTAACTACTCCTTCTTCCTTTTAAATACAAAGTCCTGAAAGGGTAGGCACTCCAAAAACGGTAGTTTAAAAAATCTGGGTTTTATTTAGAATTTTCGAGTTTCTTGCAACCAAAAAAGTGTCAATTTTTCCATGCTTAGTAAATATATTCATTTAATATTTTATATTATTTTATAACGTCAGGTGTATGACATAAACTAGGTAAAGCAATCGACTAGCATACGCATTAACTTGTAATGTTTTTAATAATTATTAAAAAAAACAATAGTTACATAGCCATCTGCTAAGATTAGTCGCATATAATGCATCAACAAACCACCAAAGCGTTTAAATATTATTTAAAAAAAACCTTTTTTATATGTCCAAGGTGCGAAAATATAAAATTTCAATACGCCTCGCTCAGAATGAAATTACTAGGATTAGTTTGCATTGAATACAGTCGCCCGCTGAGATAATTCCTTTTTTTCCTGGGTTCGATTCCGGTTTAGGTTTTTAATATAATTAAAGGGTAAATGTGTTAAGGGTATTGCTATATAGCCTACATAGGTGGTTTAAACCACTTCATTATAACCGATAGGCCTTGTTTTGGAACACAGATTGGTATGAAAAATAAGAATACTAAGTGTTAACTATAATAAATTATAAAATATCAATGAGATAAATTCATGGTTAGGGCTAGTTTGAAACATTATGTTATATATCATGGTGTAACAAATTTGATATACAAGCGCTGATGAAACCAGTGTATCTCTATATAATATTTGTAGTCGATTTTAGTGGAATAAGATTTTTTTTTTTGCCCATTGGTTTGAGAAAATTCGTGCAAATTGTTATCAAATAAATTCATTTTTTT